>PVHX01003259.1:0-103221 GCA_004024805.1 Geosciurus inauris
CCCATGAAGGGGATCTCAGTTTCCTTCCTCTCTCTTTCACTTCCCAGCCATGAGGGGAGTGAGTATTGTTCCACTACATGTTCCCGCCGAGATGTATAGCCTTGCCACAGTCCCAAAGCAGTGAAGCCTAATAATTAGTTTTCAAAACTGTGAGCCAAAATAAATCTTTTCTGTTAATGAACTTGTAGTTCATTATCTCAGGTATTTGTGACAATGACAGAGAACTAACAGAACTCTTTCAGAAAACAGGAGAGAATATTTTGCAATTTATTTTCTGATTCCTGTATCATCCTGATACTAAAACCAGAAAAAGATGTTACAAGAAAAGAAAATGACTGACCAACATTCCTCATGAGCATGAACAGTGAACTCAATGCAATATTAGCAAACTGAAACTAGGAATATATAAAAAGGATAAAATATGACCAAATAGGTTTCATCCCAAAGTGAACACTTGGTTCAACATTTGAAAATGAATTGATGTAATTCATCTGAAGAGATAATAGAAAAGAAATAGTGTACAATCATTTCAATAGGTGCAGGACAAATATATTTGCTTTGGAGTCTGACCTCAGTTCAAATTCTGTCTTTACTACTTACAGTGCATAGCTAGCACCAAATGACTAGCTTTGATGAGAAGCTCCATCCTCATGTAGTAACTGGGCAGAGTTAGGCTGTTCTCCCATGTTGCAGTGAGTATCCATGGTGGTGGTAGTACCATGACCTTGAGGGCTTCAGAAGTAAGCCCCCACACCAAGAACCCTTGAGGCCACACTGGGTTCTGCTCCTGGTAGAAACAGGGTGAGTTTTTTTCAGAAACAAGTCAGGGCCATTCAGCCCATGTAGGCTGCTGCTCATGGACTCTGTGTGTAAAGGGCAGTCTGTGTGTCAGACTCTGTGTATCTGACCCTTGCCAGAGGCAGCTGTGTCACCAGTTTCAAAAGACTATTGGAGGTTGTGCTTAACTCAGCAAGCCATGGGGAGCCCTGGGAGGTTTCTGAGCAGAGCCTTGACATCCATAGAAGTGTTGAGAGTTGTTACTGGAAATCTGGATTGTGTGCTTATCAGTTGCAACACTGATCAGGGACTAGGGAGATGAGGATGCTGAGCTCACCAATGAGTGCTGCCTGGGAAAACACACCCTTGGATCCCAGGCATCCCCAGTTCTGACCAGGATCATGCATGGCCTTTAGCCATAGCAGACTAGGGCATGCTGCTCTCTGTTTTCTTGCACAGGCCTGTTTGATTGTCCAAGGGAAGAGGATCCCTCAGAATCTAGGTCCTTATCCTTGATCATTTATATGAAGGGATAAGAAAATCACACACAGGGTCACCCATGGGGTATTCCAAGGCCAGTGCCAGTGATAATATTGCTGCGCCTTCCACTGAAGGTTTTGCTTCCTCACACAATGGCCCTTTGTTTTGGGAATCCTTTGCCACAGCCCTTCCTCTTTGAGGGTATAAGGACAAAGCTTGAGTTACCTGCCAAGTGCTCATCAGTGGCTAGAACAGAGATCTTCTGGGACATTGACTAGAACATTTATACATTTGTTGAACCTGAGCTAGTGACCATGATCTGCCTGAGATATGCCAGGAGTCTCTGGGAACTGGCCCAAAGATGAAGATGTGTGAATTCATTTAATCCTCATGAAAACTCCATGACACATGCAGGTACTACAATATCTTTCTCTCTCTTTTTTTTAAGGTGTGGCCTCACTGTGTTGCCCAGCGTGACCTTGAACTCCTGGTCTCAAGGTGATCCTCCTAACTCCGCCTCCTGAGGAGCCGGGATTGTAGGTGTCTGTCACTGTGCCTGGCAGATAATCTCCATTTTACAGTTAAGGAAATTGAGGCATGAAGAATATAACTGTCCAGGGTTCCATGGAAGGGACCTAGCAGGTGCTGCGTACACCTCTGCACCACTGACACACTGTCCCACAGTTTGGGGCTGCCCTTCACTCGTAGCTTGGCAGTCATTTGAGTGCATGTCATCATTCTTGGTCTCATTCACACTCCCTTGAGGCTGGTTACCCCAAAACTTCCCATAACTGACTGACCAGCAAAGATTTTTCTAGGTTGAGCTTAAAACTTCCAAGCCTGTTTGCCAAGGGCAAATTTAAAACCCCAGTCCTTGACATGTTGGCACGTATATATGATTTAATGAGAAGACTGGAGGCTGGTTCCAAGTGACCACTGACATCAAGGACCCAGGGTGCTACCATGCTCAACTTATAGGCTTTTCCTTTTAAAATTTTCCCCTCAGGATCTGAAGATGGCTACTACAAGCAGAAGGAAAATCCAGGGGCAGGAGAAAGAAGGGCATATTTGTATTGTACTCTTCTTTTCCACCCTCATAAGAGTGTGAGACTCCTTCTGGATCTCAATGTCTCAGTGATCTGCAATGTCAGTGCCCAAGGGTGAACAAAAACTCCTGGTCCTGTGAGCAAAGAGGAAGTGCAGGAGTGGCCCAGTGCACCTCAGTCCCTCTGCACCAGTGACTGTCTGCATTCAGATTCCTCCTGTTCTCCAGGGACATCTGCTTCACCTGTGTCCAGGTTGTCTTTCATCCATGCATTGACAAACGTCTCCTCTGTACTACATTGTTCTCATCAGTATGCAAACAGGTTGCACTCTTAATGGCTTAAGAAAATTCTCCTTTTCTCCCAAGTGCCCCAAGCCACAGCTGCATTTCTCCACACTTCTCTGTAGGGACACTCACCATACTCATCTTCTATTTAACTCAGACATTCTTCTCTCCATCTCCACCAAAGCAACTCCTGCCATGGCCAAAGCCAAAGCTGATTCTCAGTTTACATTACCCAGAATCCTGGCAGCATTCACTCTGTTTTATGCCACCCATATGGACGTCCTGATCACCTCTTCCCACTGGTTTCTCCTTTTCTCCCTGACTCTATTCCCTGGAGGGTCCCAGGTCTCAGATCAGATTTCTCAGATCTCAGTTATTCCTTACTCATACGGAGATCACATGCATGGATTGAGGACCTCAAACACAGTCTCTGTGCTGAGTACTGCCTGGCGATGTTTCCTGTTTCTGGCTCTAGACTCTGTTTCCAGCCACAGCCCTCTTGCTAAGAAGCCTCCTGGAGTGTCTGATAGGTGTTTGCATCAGGACCAGAGTCCACACCTCTGTAATCCTTCTTTACTATTCCCTTTCTACCTTGCAACCACATCTAATCTATTCAGGTGTTGCTTACTCTTCTGGATCTGAAATTTTCTTACTGACCACAGTTCCCAGTTCACACCTGCCACAGCCCCCTAACTGCTCCTTGTCCCACCTCTACCTCTGGTGACTACAGGTGGTCCCCAGATGATAGAAATGGGATCTGGTCAGGCCTGTGCTCAGAACCCTTGACATCTGCAACAAAGGGACTGTCTACTTGACCTCACCTCTTTCCCTTTTCCCTTCTCCCCTTTGGGCTCCATTCTAGCTGTACCTTCCTCCCTACTCCTGGAACTCATCAAGAACTGCTGCATTTATGGTCTTTATTTTTCTCCCATGGCACTCACAACACATGTTTCCACATTCTTTGATTGTCTGTGAAAGCAGGGCTCTGCCACTTTGGCTCTAACAGTACCTGGCACCCACCGGATGCTAGGGAATCATGGTCAACCACTCTTGAACTGTATGACCCAGTTATGGACCCTCAGTTTCCTCAGCTATGAAACGAGGACGCAAGCTAATGACTTCCCAGCTCCTTGAGAAAAAAGTCTGTAGGAAAATGCTGTATTAGCAGTTCTCACTGCCACAACAAACACCACAGGCTGTGTGCCTTAGACAATAGCAATTGCTTTTTTTACAGTCCTGGAGGCTAAAGTCCAAGATCAAGGTATCAGCCAGGTTGGTTTCTCCTGAGACCTGTCTTCTTGGCTTCTCTGTGCACTGTGTCCTAATCCCCCCTATTTATAAGCACACCAGTCCTGATGGATCAGAGCCCATCCCAAAGAACTCATTTTAACTTCATCACCTCTCTAAAGACAATCTCCAAATACAGTCACAATCAGAGGCACTTGGGTTTTGGACTTCAGCACATGGACTTGGGATGGACACCTGGGGGGGTTGCCTCTGCCTGCTTGACTATCCCCAACACACGCCCTGAGCTAATCTGGGAGGGGGTGTGAAGAACAGGTGCACTATGGATGCAAGTGAGCACTAACAGATGATAATGTCATCACAGCCACATGATCTCTGAGAGGACTTTGAGCCCAAGCCTGGATGGCATTAGCCATGGAAGAGCTGATTCTGAAAACAACTTTTGAATGATGAGAAGGTGGTTTCAAGATTGCTATGCTTAGACTTCCGACTCTATTTATTAGATTTTCCAGTAAACCTCCTTGTGAAAATGTGGGGATTTTTTTTCTCCCATTGTTTTGCTGTTTGACAGCAACCCAAACAGGTGAGTGGAACATTGGTCTCACCACGCTTCCTCTGTATTTACTGTGCTCGGTGCATGCTCTGCTCCCGCTATTTTCTTTCACTCAGCTTAAATACAGAAATGAGCCCCTGCTATGTTACGCCAAGGGCAGCCTCCTCTTTGGGGATGCTTAGATGGAAACGTAATGATTAAGGACAGAAGAGCTTGCCCACCTGGGGCCATAGCTCTCTGTGCCCACATCCTTCACAAGCGCTTCATTTGTTTTCCTGCTGGGTCAATCCATTCAGCCCATATAGGACCATTCCTCTCCTTTGCTATGTGCAGGGAGCTCTCTGGTCCATAGCCCTCATCCCTCCTGTGTAAGCTCACTTCTTATACCTTATACCTTCAGTAAGAGTCCACCTCTGACTCCAACTCCAGAGGGACAAAGGCACATGTGCTGGACAGGGGTTTCACATCCTCTGCAGGCAATTCCACCTGCCCAGGCTGGTCTCAAACTTCTGGGCTCAAGTAATGTGATCCTCCTGCCACAAACACCTGGGTAACTGGGACTGCAAACATATGCCACCTCACCTGGCCCACATCTTCATCTTACAAGACACCTCCCTCTGGACCCTGATGCCTCTCCCTGGTCTGGACACTTGGCACCATTCATAAGTGTCTGTTCTTTGCAGCCACATCCAGTCTAGGGAAGGAAGCAGCTCAAGGCATGTGTTGGGAAGAGTTGGGCAGGCAGAGGCAACTTTCAGGTGTCCATCCCTAAAATGGAGTGTTGGAAAGCCAGGCAGTGCCTCTCAGGCCTCCCTCCTCCCTTCCCTGGCCCGGCACCCTCAGGTTTCCCCTGTGCCTCCATCCTACCTCAGCCCCCTGCCTGTGTTCCACTGGGGGCTTCTTGGTTTCTTGTAAAAGATGAGATTCTAGTAACCCCAAAGTTTATTCCCACCTTATTTCATAAACATAAGAGGGAAATGCCAATGACACGCAAGCCGTTCCTCAAACCACCTTGTTTTTGAGCTCTGCGATGGAAACACACCACTTCCTTCCACTGAGTCAGGTCTGTTGCGCCTCCCTCCCTCTTGTAGTGCCGTCCTGGCGGCTGCCTGGTGCCAGCTAAACAGGAGCACAGCATCACTGTTTCCACTAAGAAACTTCATTCTCCTGGTGGAACTCAATCATTGAAAAGGCTGTGGTTTGGTGCTTTGTTGTTATTGTTTGGTTTGGGGGTTTTTTCAAATTACATAAGTCACTAAATAGACTAAAAGAGGTGAGATGGATGTGTCTACTGCTCTTCACATCCCTAGGAAGCCCTGGCTGTTTCACTGGCACCCACCATTCAGGAAGTTACTGGATGTAACTGTTTCAGTCCAAATTGGAAAACTGGAAGCATGAGCACAAGTTGAGCAGGGAGACAGGCCAGGAGGGGCTAGAGGTGGGGAGCAGGACAGGTGGCTTGGGAAGATGGGATGCAGGGGGCCCCTCTTGTCATTATCAATCATGTCTGCACCTTCCTTTTTGCCAAATTCAACTGTCCAGGTGCTGCAGTGGGACAGGAATTCTCTCATGTTGGCCCCTGCTCAGGGACCTTCATCCTTGCACGTGAATGAGTGATATCCATCTCAACTTCCCCCTCAGGAGCCATTCTGCTTTGTGTTCCATCTCTCCTCCCATTGCACCTTCCCACATATAACCCTGTAAGGAACCTGGCAGGCTGGGCTGGGGAAGGCCTGCCAGGTAGGCAGGCTGGCAGGTCCTGGGAATCCTGTGGGGAATGTTTTGGGAACTCAAGCCCACAGTTCAGAGAAGGAGTCTGCCACAGGAGTATAAGGGACAAGCTCCAAATATTTCCATTAAAAATGTAACTTGGCATTGAGCCAGATCCCCTAGGAGACAGAGATTCTCCAGGGGCTTCCTCAGCAGGACCAGGCAGAGCCTAGAGTTAAAGACCATGGCTATTTCACCCTGGATGGAGTGGCAGCTCCCAGGTAGCTGCCAGGCTGGCTATCCTCTGCTTCCTCTCCCAATTCTATATCTTTATCTCATTCTTCTGTCCATTCATCTGCCTCTTCTGGGCCTTCCAGATAACTCCAGATAACCTCAATATTTCCATGTTATGAATGTGCATAGCAAATATGGCTTCATTTGGAAATTCCTGTTGTCTCTTTCTTTAGGGGTAAAGACACAAAGGACCATATCCAGAGCTTTTTTTTGTATGAATCCCAAAGTCAACCACTGTCTCCGGCTTCCTGTAATGCTGGTGACCAAAGTCAGGGCCTTGGAGTTGGAAGGAAACTGTCCATTCTGACTTTCAGAGAGAAGTAACTGTTTGTTCCCTGTGATGCTCTGGGCCCATCTCTCCTGTCCTTGATGGACTACTTGGCCCCGCTGTGTTCCTACTTGGATCTCTGTAGTGCTGTTTGTTATGTGTTAGATTTGTTTGTCATGGTCAATCCATTTTTTTTTTCAGGGGCCTGTGGACCTCTGTGCTTCTGTTTCCCTTTAAACTGTTTCTTGACCTGCTCTCATGGCAACTCTGAAAAGGTTCATACTTGGGCCCTAAGCGTAGCTCTTTAATCCTTTCACCTGTTTTTGTTCCAGATATTCCATTTCATAATACCAAAGTTAAAAACCACAAAAAATAAAATGGGGATGTGCTCCACTCTGTTTATTTATAATTATTCTGATGAATCCCCCACCCTCTCCTTACTGCTTCAAGCTCTAAAAAACCAGAGAAAGAAAACACACACACACACACAATTATTGTTGTCATCTGTAAAGGAAAAACAAGAGCGCACAAAGCCCCCTTCACAGTCTGGGTTTTCTGAGCCCTGCTGGGCCGCAGCTTTTCCATTGTCTGCCACACGGTAACCCTCACCCTCTCTAGAACCGTCTCGTTTCCTCCTCACGGGTGTGGTGTTGTGGTTTGGTCTTTGATTTCAAACTCATTCAACATTCATTCAGCAAAATTTTGCCAAACACATTATCAAATTGATTCACCAAGTATTTCCTTACAGTCTGCCTTTCTGTGTGTCCATCTGGACACCCAAAGGCCCCTGTGTCTCTCTGCACCACCCTGCTGGCTCTGCTAGCACCCATCTTCCTTGTTAGACTGGGGGTCCTTGAGGGCGGGTGCTCCTACCAGGGCCACTTCTTGGGCCCTGGCTAAGTGTTCAGTGGGTCAAAGTTGAAAAGGCCCAAGAACACAGCTGCAGCTCAGAACTAATCTTTAGTAAGCATTTGCCATATTCCAGATCACTACATATTCTGCCTGTTTTGACTCACTCAATGCTCACAGCAGCCCTGTGAGCAAAACCATGTACCTACCATCCCCCTTCAACAGCTAATGAAAACTAAGGGGGCCTCCAAGTGCCCCACTCATCAGCTGTGGAACTCAGACTGTACAAGGACTTCACCATAATATAAGGGAGACAAGGACAGAACAAGCCGAATCATGCAGAGGTCAAATCCAAGCCACTAGTCGTAATAAAGTCAGTTTCTAGGTAGTACCATGGCCTGGGCAACTGGGGAGGTTTCATATTGGAGGGGAAAATGTCTGGAATCCCCAAGTCTGAAAGTATAGAAAAGAGAGGGATTTTAGTTCAAGAAAAAGAGGTACTCTTGGATGGTCAGAATTATCACATGGAAGGAGGGTTGTGGCCGGTGGTGTGGACAGTTCTCTCTGATTCTGGGAAGGGTAGGCTGAAGGCCAAGGACTCCAGGGCAGGCAGAGGTCCATGGCCTACACACTGACTTCTGTGCTGAATGCTAGCATGTTAAGAGGACCTAGCAGTACCTCCTCCTTCACATGCCCCCACAGATGTCTTCCTGACTTCTCCTTCCCAGGCTTTTTGGGCCTACCTGGTGCTAGAGAGGGCCTGGGCCTTGAAAGTCACCCCCCAATCTCACTGACACACTCACTCCTGTTCTGCTTTCCTTTAATCTTCCTAGCTTGGCCTCATCTCATTGTCGGGAGGGCAATAGTGGGCTTGCTGCATCTTTATCACTCTGGGGAAGATGAAATAAAAGATTATCTTTTGAAGGTCTTTTCCCCTCCCCTTAGCTCTTTTCTCTCACCTTCTATGCTTTAGTTTGGGATCCCAGTCAGTGAGTTAGAAACTCTAAGGAAAGCAAAACTCTGTACAAGAAAAGAAATATCACTCCAGCTCCTGCAGGGAAGGGTCTCATGAAGCCACAGGGATGTGAGCTCTGCATCAATTTCCTAGCTTGCACAAACCACAAAACACAGAAAGACTCGTTATGGTCTCAGAGCAGAAAGTCCATGTCATCATCTGTAGTTTGGTCACAGATAGACAGTAAACATGTTCCAGTTTCACTCCCTGAAAATGTCTCTACTGCTCACAAAAAGAGCAAGAGCTGGTGAGAGGAAAGGAAGACACCATCAAGGAGAGAAGAAAGGGCAGCCAGTGAGACAGCTGAGACATTAACATGAGCACAGGAGAGAGGGAGACTGGGCAGCAGTCTTCCTGTACACTGCAGAAATCAGTAGATCATGCTTAAAATTAAGAACACATGGCATAGTGGACTTGTGAGGGAATACCGCATGTTGGCTATGGCTGGGGTCTGTCCTTTTCCATTATGAGCCTAGCTGTATGATTTCGCAGTTTGCCACTATAATTACCTCCACAATTTCTTTTTCTATTTTTCTTTTTCTTTTTCCTTTCCTTTCTTTTCTTTCTTCTCCTTCTCCTCCTCCTCCTCCCCCTCTTCCCCCTCCTCCCCCTCCTCCTCCTCCTTCTTTTTTGTACTGGCAATCAAACCCAGGGGTGTTTAATCACTGAGCCGCATCCCCAGCCTTTTTTATTTTTCATTTTGAGAAAGGGTCTCACTAAGTTGCTGAAGGTCTTGCTAAATTGCTAAGGCTGGCCTTGAACTTGCAATCTTCCTGCCTCAGCCTCCCAAGTCATTGGGATTACAGGTATGTGCCACTGTGACCAGCCATAATTTCTTTTTGAAGACTAGCAAACCAAGAATTAGAGAAGATGAATTATTTTCTTGGTCTCTTGACTGGTGTTAGCTTCCTGCCCTGTGGATAATGAAATCCATCTCATGTTCCTCCAAAGAGTCATCTTGAAGCTCAAGGAAGATATTTAGGTATTTAATAAGCTGTATTGCAAGTAAGTAACCATAGTATGGTATTCTCGCACTATTATTATTAGTAGTAAACAGGGGAGGGAATCTATGAAAAACTCCCCAAAATAAAAATAAATTAAGACACTCACAAGAGCCATGCAACACTATTAAAATGAAGAGAGAATGTTTATAAGGGAAAATCTGAGGCCAGGAAAGATAGGACAAGTGTATATTCCAAAAGCGCTCATTGTATGAAATGAGGATGGCTTGCCCCTTAGGAAGCAAACCTGCAATCTCACACACAATTATTCAAACAGTCATGCCCTGGACCTACTCACTTCACTTCTGACAATGGATTCTCTGTAAATAATTATTGATGTACCTGCGCTGTGATTTGGGGGTGGTCTGCGTGTCTGCCAAGGGTCCACTATGATTAAAGGCTTGGTCCCCAGGGTAAAGCTGTTGGGAGGTGGTGGAAACTTTGGGAGGTGGGGCCTAGTAGGAGGTCCTTAGGTCATTGGAGGCATGCCTTTGAAGGTGATTGTGGGACCTCAGTTTCTCCGATTTCCTGTCTGTTGATGTAAACTCTTTCTCAAACACACACGTGCCCAAGTGCCTCTGCCATGAGGTGATTGCTGCTGGTAAAACTGAGCCAATGCAGGAACCATGCCCTTGAACCTCCAAAACTGTGAATTAAATAAATCTTAGCTAAATAAACTAAATAAACCTTCATAAGGCTAGTTGCCTCAGGTATTTCATTATAGTAACACTAAACTGACCAATGCAACTTGAAAATGTTTAATGGAACCAATATAAATGTCAGCAGTAGAGAACTAAATGATAAAGTGTGGTACTTAATTCTGCTGTCACATGTTATACTCTGTAGCAACATGGGAAATGCTCATTATTTTACAAACAAACTTGCATTTACATTATTACAGCTATGTAAAAAGAGGTGAACGTGCACAGGAATTGGAAAAGAATAAAACTACAAATATTTTTTGTTAGGAAATGTCTAGGAAGCATATAGTGAAAGATGATTTTCTGACGTTTTATATTTTCTTTCATTCAAGAATCATTTTTGTCCTGTGATGTTCCAGGCACTCTGTGGAGGCCAGCACAGTCCTCATCCACCCAGAGATGAGGGCACAGTAACACAACTATTGTGCAGTTGAAATTGTGCAAAATGCAGACATGCACAAGTTGACTCCTGTACTAATATGTTGATGATGTCATAGAATTTTAGTTATGATAACTTGTTTTGCATATTCTATTCATCTTAGCTAAACATAATAGGGTTCATTTTGACATAATTATACAAGCATGGAATATAATTTGCTCTAATTCAGTCCCCAGTACTTCTCCTTTCCCTCCCCTTCTACTTTCCTCTGTTTCTTTTTCCTCTACTCAACTGATCTTCTACTTACAGATTTTTAAAATTAATGCTTTGTGGGTAAACATAAAGATGAAATTCACTGTACATTCATATATGTACATGTGACCTGTCTTCTATTTTCATGTAATTCTCTTCGCTCTTTTTATCTTTTTCCCCCTCCTCATCTTATTTTGGTGTAGCTTCTGCATGTTAGAGAAAACATTTGATCCTTAACTTTCTGACTCTGGCTTATTTCACTTAGCATGATGGTTCCATCCATTTACTAGCAAATGCCATAACATCATTTTTCTTTACGGCTGAGTAATATATATATGTGCCATCCACTTACTGATTTTTAGCTTTATTTTTTGTGCTTTAGGAATTTTGCTAAGGAAGTTGACTCCTGTACTAATATGTTGGAGGGTTTCTTCTAGCATTTGCAGAGTTTCTGATCTAATTCCTAGGTCTTTGATGTACTTTGAATTGATTTTTGTACAAGGTGAGAGATAGGAATCAAGTTTTATTCTTCTACATATGGATATACAGTGAGAGATATATATATATAAAAGAAATATATGGATAAAGAATATGGATAAAGATTGAATATGGATAAAGAAAAATCTGTTGATGGACGCCTAGATTGGTTCCATAATTTAGCTATTATGAATTGTGCTGTTAGAAACATTGATGTGGCTGCATCCCTATAGTTTGCTGATGTTGGATCTTTTGGATATATGCTGAGGAGTAGAATAGCTGGGTCATATGATGGTTCCTTTCCTAGTTTTTTGAGGAAACTCTACACTGCTTTTCAAAGTGGTTGTACCAATTTGCAGTCCCACCAACAATGTGTGAGTGTGCTTTTTCCCCACAACTTTGTCAACATTTATTATTTGTATTCTTGATAATTACATTTTTTTCATATATTTATTGTCCATTTATATTTCTTCTTTTGAGAAGTGGTTTTGTTTAGTTTTTTTGCTCATTTATTAATTGGGTTATTTGGGGTTTTTTTAATTTGTTTTTTGAGGGTGGAACTCAGGAGCACTCGACCACTGAGCCACATCCCCAGCCCTATTATGTGTTTTATGTAGAGATAGGGTCTCACTGAGTTGCTTAGCACCTCGCTGTTGTTGAGGCTGGCTTTGACCTCGAGATCCTCCTGTCTCAGTCTCCCCAGCTGCCAGGATTACAGGTGTGCAACATAGCGTGCAGTATTATTTGTGTTTTGATGTTACATTTGTTTTTTCAGTTCTTTATATATTCTGGTGGTTAATGCCCTCTCTGAGAAGCAGGTGGTAAAGATCTCCCATTCTATAGGCTCTCTCTTCATGCTCTTAGTTATTTTCTTTGCTGTGCAGAAGCTTTTTAATTTAATGTTATCCCACTTATTGACTCTTAGTTTTATTTTTTGTACTTTAGGAATTTTGCTGAGGAAGTTGACTCCTATACCAATATATTGGAGGGTTGAACCTACATTTTCTTCTAGTATTTGCAGAGTTTCTGATCTAATTCCTAAGTCTTTGATGTACTTTGAGTTGATTTTTGTACAAGGTAAGAGATAGGAATCAAGTTTTATTCTTCAACATATGGATATCCAGTTTTCTCAGCATCACTTGTTGAAAAGGCAAATTTTTCTCCATTGTTTGTTTTTGGCACCTTTGTTGAGTTTCAGATGACTATTTATGTGAGTTTGTCTCTGTGTCTTCTGTTCTACTCCTTTGGTCTCCATGTCTGTTTGGGTGCCAATATCATGCTGTTTTTGTTACTAAAGCTTTGTAGCATAATTTGGGGGCCAGTATTGTGATGCCTCCAGTATTCCTTTTCTTGCTCAGGTTTGCTTTGGCAATTCTGGGTCTCATATTCTTCCAAATGAATTTTAGAACTTTTTTTTTCTAGTTCTGTAAGGACTATCATTGGTATTTTGATGAGAATTGCGTTGAATCTGTATAATGCTTTTTGGTAGTATGACCATTTTGACAATACTAATTTTGCTATCCAAGAACATGGAAGATATTTCCATCTTCTAAGGTCTTCTTTAATTTCTTTCTTCAGTGTTCTGTAGTTTGTGTTGCAGCGGTCTTTTAGCCCCTTCATTAGATTAATTCCCAAAGTTTTTCTTTTTCCTTTTCAGCAGATTCATTATCGAGTATAGAAAAGTGATTAATTCATGTATGTTGATCTTATATTATGCTACTTTACTAAATTTGTTTATCAGTTCTAGAACTCTTCTGGTGGAGTTTTTGGATCTTCTAAATATAGAAGAATAACATCAGAAAACAGAGCTAATTTGACATTTTCTATTTGTATCCCTTTAATTTCCTTCTCTTGCCTGATTTTGCTCTAGTTAGGGTTTCAAGGACTATATTGAATAAGAGTTGTGTCATGTGCAAAAGGCACATGTGTGATGATGGTGTCGTGACATTTTATTCACAATAACCTTTTAAAGGAGTCTGTAATTGAGAAACTCAAAGACTGAGATATGGCTATCACCATGATTCAGAAGTTACAGAAGTAGATGTGCAAATGAAGGCTGGAAAGGTGACTTTTAAAAAGTTTATTTCACAAAATAAGTAGTGATTTATGAACCTTATTTGCCACACAGATTCTAGAAAATGAACGTGCAAGTATGGTCCCAAAGTTTCGAGAACATTGATCAACATTGGATTCATCTGTGGTGCTAGGACACTGGAGAAGAGTTACTCCCACCCCCAGGATCCAGGAATCTTTGTCTTCTGCTTTGATGTGGTCTTACTTGAGGCAGCTGCCTCAAGGTCCTTGGGACCTCCAAGGTCCAATGGGAGGTCCTTCCCACTTTCCTTGCACATAAATGGATCTGGGAGCATGGGGTGTCCTTGAATCTGGAGGCTGACAGCATAAAATGTTGTCCTGCATCTTTGCAAGATGCCTTGGGGTCTTCACTACACAATGCTGACCTGGGATGTCCAGCTGGGATGGTAGGTGCATCCAGACAGGATTTTTTTCCCCCAGGGTTTCTGTCCCTGGGACCAGGCAACATGACTACTCACTGATGATTTCAATTGGTGGAGGTGGTAGAGGATGGAGGATTTTTTTAACTTTTATTTTATTTATTTATGTATTTGTATGTGGTGCTGAGGATCAAATTCAGTGTCTCACGTGTGCGAGGCAAGTGCTCTACCATTGAGCCACAACCCCAGCCCCAAGGATGGAATTTTGCTGAAGTAATTTCCACTTCCTTCTATGCATTGGCTTCCCTTGAGACAGTGATGACTCCTTGGAGATGGACACATCTGAAAAGAGCTGCAATAACTTGCCCCAAATGAGTCACTAAGGAGAGAATCAGAAATGCTTGCTTTTGCCAGCCCAGTACTCATCCAGGGCCTGAGCCTTTCCCAGGAGGGCCTCCAGGTACATGTGGCATGTGCCTCCTCTTACTATTCAGAGCCTGCATACCACCTGCACCCCAAACAGGATGTGACTAATCACCCAGCCCATTTAGACAGGCTGGTCCTGACATTAGAACTGCAAAGCAATGAAGATCCAAGGGCAGTAATGCATGCTGCTTGTAATTGGAGGCACAGGAGGGATTTGTGAGAGGACAGAACAGATGAAGGGAGCCACTCAATTTGTCCTGGGCAAACAAGGACGGTGGCTACCCCACACCTATGAGAAAGCCCAGTGGGGCTGTCCTGACATGGTCCAAGTGCCAACGAGAAGCGAAATCTTGCCCAGGGTGTGGCTGCTGTGCCCTACACCTGCAGCATAAAGGGAGGCACCTGCTCTCTAACTTCCATGCAGCCCAGCGTGCCTTTCAAACCCTCCCTAACGATGTGCTCATTCACTTAACCCTGACTGTTAGAGCGCATTGGCAGTGGGAGCAAGAGCCCTGCTGTGTGTAAGGATGTGGGGTGGGTGGGCTGGAGGGGAGCAGGACAGAGGCAGGGACTGTGCCATGAGCTGGTGGGGGATTTTGATTCTTCTGACACACGTGGCCCCATGGTGAGGGAAAGGGGAATGTGGCCCACTGTGTACCTCTTAGAAGTGTCTGCATAGAGGCACCCTCTCACATTTCATCCCTCAAAGTAGGTGACGGGGTTGAGCTTGCCTGAGAAGGCAAGGGTGTGCGGTCTTACCCAGATGTCTGCAAATAGCCTGATGCTTTCCGTAAAGGGAAATGGATGTGGTCTTTAGCAATGGGAAGGGCTTGTGAAAGGGTAAAGGCAGTGCTTCAATGCTGTAGATAACAGGGTGTCAATGGCCCCAATAGTTACCTGGCTTCTCTGGGAATGGCATGGGATGGGATAGGATAAAGTGATGGAATGGAACACTGGAATACAATGGGATGGAAATGGGGGGAATTGGACAGGACAGGATGGAATGTTAACATCCAAAATAATGTAAGGGGAAGGGTTGAGATGAAAGGGATGGTACTACAGTTTGGATGTTGAATGTCTCACAAAGGTCCATGTGTTAAAGCATTGGTCCCTAGGGCCTTAAGGGAAGCCTTAGATCACTGGGAGTGTGCCCTTTAAGGGGATTGTGGGACCCCAGTCCCATCTTCTTTCCCTCTGCTTCCTGGTGGATGAGGTGAGAAGTTTTGCTCTACAGTGAGCTTCCACCATGACCTGCTGCCTCATCACATGCCCAAAGAAATGGGGTCAGTCAATCATGGAGTGAGAACTTCAAAGCTGAGCCAAAGAAAATATTTTCTTTTTATAATTATCATAGGTATTTTATATAGTGACAGAAAGCTGACTAACATAGATGAGAAGAGGAAGGATAGAATCCTGGGATGGGAAGAGATGGGTGGGAATGGGAAGGAGTGATGGGACAGGTTGGTGGCCTGTTCGCCCAGCTGGGGTGGCCCCACCAAGCTCCCAGCTCAGGACTGGCATGCTGGACCAGATAATTCCTCTTCAAGATCCTGATGCACCTGGTCCTAGTCTCAACCCCAGAACAACAAAGTCTACTTTCTGGGGTTTTGGGCAAAGTTTGTTCACCAGGAAAATGGAATACGAAAGGACATTCTCAGCAGAGAGAACAGGGCATGCCCACACAAGGAAGCTTGATCCCAATCCCCCCATGTTGCTAAGGTCTGCCGTTTTGGTCACAGGATTTGTTGTTCTGTGAACCCCAAGGAATGGAAACAGGCATGCGCTGTGAGATGAAGTAAGTGAAGTGTTTGGCTGACTGGAAAGTGTGGCAGAGATGTTAAAAACCTCATTGTTACCCAGGTGGCAGGCTACAGGTTACAGAACGCTGGTTTTCCCAAAGGCTTGATCACAGCCACTTTGGCTGTGACTATGTTGAGTTCATCTTGTCCAACAGTCTTCTTAGAATAGCCACTGAACACCCTCTCCTTGGGTTCCTTCAGTTTCCACCGCCCTCGCTGGCAAGGAATGACTTTGTTCCACCCCTATCAGCAGATCAATAGAGCTCTCCTGGGAAATTAAAATTTCCTATGTTTCCTAATATTGCGTGATACTTTTTTGGCCATTTTTGGGGGATGATGAATATACATGGAAAAAATCTGATTTTCAAATGCAACTAAATCAGTAAGACATATTTGGTGCATTTATCTCAGGAAATATTGAATTTTTTCACGCCCCCTAATAAATTCAGATGAAGCTAAATGATGCAAAATGGCAGGTGTTTATTACAATCCTTAATTGATTTGCATGATATATTTATATAAAATTAAAAGCTTTCTAAGCCATATGTGCTTTTAATATGATTTTTTTTTTGGCGTGGCCTCTAGAATTTATTTCCAAATAACTCTAGGGGAGGGGCAGTGGGCAGGTCACAGATGAAAAAACACTGGCCATGAGTTGAGAATTATTGGATTTGTTGATGATCACTGTACTGTTCTGTGCTTAAAATATGATAAATGGTTTAAAAGTCACTTTATTTACACTCTGAGCAGATAAGTAGAAAGCACCTAAAGTGTAAAGTATTAGAATAATTTCCTGGGCACAATGGTGCACACCTTGTAATCCCAGTGGCTCTGCGGGCTGAGGCAGAAGAATTGCAGGTTCAAGGCCAGCCTCAGCAACTTAGCAAAGCCCTGAGCAACTTAGCAAGACCTTGCCTCAAAATAAAAAAGGCTGGAGGTGTGGCTCAGTGGTTAAGTATTCCTGGGTTCAATCCCCATACCAAAAACAAAGCAAAACAAAACGAGAAACTACTGATACAGCTGACAATGAAAAAAAGATGTTTACTGAGGTCAAATACTTGGAGGGTAGAATAGTTTTTAATTGTTGGGGAAAAAAAAAACTGGGTTTGATCCATAGTCTGTAGGGTGCAGACCCCTGACATGATATCAGATAGTGGTGAGCGTATCTGACAGAGATGAAAGGGGAGGCAGAGGCACCGAGTCAGCATGCCAGCCCCACCTGTCACCCCAGGGTCACCAAACACTTGAGTGTTTAATGAATCAGCAATACCAGTATATGAAAACTATTTATGTTACTATGATTTTCACCCTTACTGCAGTCTGAATTCACATCAGTAGATCTCCTTTGCTTTATGTCTACAGAACTCAACATCCCGTTAATTGATTTTTCTAGATCTATCCTCCATACTAAGAAAACAAACCACCACCAACAACAACCAAAAAAAAAAAAAAAAAGTCTGATTTGTCCTAAAGGAATACTGAATTCTCCAAATTCTCCACTTCTTATCAGGTTCAGAAATGCAGCTCTCATGTCACGCTGTTTTCCCTACCTTTGCCAAAAAGGGTGTGAGGATTGCTGGTGGCTCTGGCTCCTGGGACATAAGCGCGGGGCCCTTCTCTGCACATACCCATGCAGAGCTATAGCCAAACACATCTTTCTTACCAGTATCCTAACAAAAAAGCCCTTGGACACTGGGCTAAGGATGCCCTACTTTGAAGAATCCTGCTGTGACAATGCCAGAGGCCTGGTGCTCCTGTCCTGGGCTCCAAGGCCACTGCTCCCACCTCTACTTAACATGGGCTCCACACCTGTCTCTGTTAAAAACAACAACAAAGTCTGGAGGGGATGTAAAATGGAGCAGCTACTGTGGAAAGCAGTATAACATAAACAATTTCTTGAAGTTAAACACAGAATTACCATATGATCCAGCTATTCCACTTCTGAGCATACACTCAAAAGAACTGAAAGCAGGGACTTGAGATGTTTGGCTACCCCTGCTAATAGAGCATTATTACCAATAGCCAAAAGATGGAAGCAGACCAAGTGTCCATCAGTGGACCAATGGATAACAAAATGTAGTGTATTCATACAATTAAAAAGAAAGAAATTCTGATACATGAAGGAAACTCAAGGACCTCATATGATAAACAAATAGGCCCCTCACAAAAAGGGCAAATACTGCATGATTCCACTCATGGAAGGTACCTAGGATAGTCAAAATTATAGAAAGAAAAAGTCAAATGGGGGTTTCCAGGGACTGGAATAAGAGGAAAGAGAAGTTATTTAATGGATACAGAGTTTCTCTTTTGGAAGATGAAAAAATTCTGGAGATGGATGGTGGCATTGGCTGCATGACCATGTTATAATACTTTATGTAACTGAACTGTGCACTTAAAAATGGTTAAGATGATAAATTTTATGTTGCATGCATATTCCAAAAAACTAAGTCTCTGTTCCCTTCATCTTCTATTCCCTATATGCAGCTCAGAGCCTGGTGCTCTCTCCTAGACTCCTTCCAGAGTAGAATGTAACACATTCTCTTGAATGTTCACAACAGTTGCCAATAAAATTGATGTGGGGAAGCAGCCAAACATTACTCAGGGTCAAATCGACAGACAGTGATTGGTTCAGGATGTGCCTGTTTGCTTGCGAAGACCAGAAAGTAAGCTTCCATACACTACAATATCAAAACATCTGCAATATAGCAACACTGTCCAGGCGACAGGTGTCTCCTGACCTGGGAGCTTAGATCAGGGCTGGGCTGGGACAGAGGGCAAAGGCCACAGGCTCTTCTAATTCGTGATCAGGATGAAGCCCAGGCCTGTCCCTTGAGGCAACTGTTCTGAAGGTCAATGCTCATGAGGACCAGAGATCTGTCCCCGCAAATGCCACAGAGCATTGTGGAGGTGCGTTTGTGTTGCTATACTGCCGCACCCTGTCTTGAGCCCCTGGGGCTGGACCAGCTTATTATGGAATACCTTGAATTGATAGAGCCTTGTATCTTTCCCTTCTTAATCAAAAACAAATGAGGCCAGCTTGTGGGCAAATCGCCTCTTGTGTTTCAGTTCATGCCAGTAGCTAAGGCCAAGGATTTGGGGGAAACCATACAGCATTTCTAATAACTGAAGAACTGTGTTTGAACTGGGTGTTTTCCCCCTAAAAGCTGACAGTTGATCAAGCCTGAAGAGGATGAAAAATGAGCATCGATGGGAATGTGAGTCACAGCTCTTTTTCTCCCTTCTTGGCCCTCGTAGCTGTTGTCTGCTCTGAGGATCTTCTGCCTTTGCTGCCCAGCACAACTGTAAAGGCTTTGTCACCCACTTTGTAAAGAACGGATAGAGCGAACACACACAGAGCCCCTGCCTAAGGTTGCTGGGCCCAAGTGAACCGAACCTATTCCATTTAAAAATGGATCTGCCAGGGCTGGGGTTGTTGCTCGGTGGTAGAGGGCTTACCTAGCATGTGTGAGGCACTGGGTTCCATCACTGCATATAAATAAATAAATAAAATAAAGGCCCATCAACAGCTAAAAAAAAAACTTAAAAGAAAACCAACTGATCTGTCAGCTCTAACAATTAGGGTAACACTCACTGTGATTGTGCAGTGTTCACTCTGGGTGTATCAGCTAAGGTGCCAGGTAAATCATCTAATACCGTTAACTTCTCCCTCAAAAGAGCTCATTTTTATGTCTTTGGAGTGCCTGCTCCCTTCTTGGAGAGGTAGAGCTGGTGGCCATCCAAGCCCAGTTACTGTGCACTGAATTATTTTAAGCACATCTTTATGACTCATCAGTGATATCCCAAGACGTTTATTGGTCCCTGGGGACACAGCATGAGCAAGACACAGCTTGTTCTACCAGCAGCTCCAAGTGTGAGGATGAAGAGAGGTCCTGAATACCCATGAGGCTTCTTCCACCCACCACAGCCTCACACCTGGTCACACAGCAGCTCAGGAAGCCTCTGGTCTTGGAAAGGACCAAGGAAAGGAGGACTATGGGATTTTGCCTTGACCATGCTCTGGTGGTGTGCTGAGGATGTTGGGGCTGCTGAAAACCTCTTGGGCCTAGCATTTTGAAACTTATTCAGAAAGAGAGAAAACACCAAGAAAAGAGAAAGAGCCATGAAAAGTTTAGTGACTGTTACAGAAAAACATTGACCAGGTGGAGTATTGGTCTCTAGCACCCCTTGCAGATACCTGTCCTCTACTCTTCCCGCCCTTCCCTGGGCCACCTCTCAGCACACCACCTGGATCCTAGTTCTGAAATAGCAGGAACTATCCACAAGTGCAGGAAAATGTCCTGAAGGGAATCAGCGTTTTACAGAAATGAAAGGGAAGGAAGTTGAAGATGTTATGTGATAAGAGCACCTCATTTTTTTCAGGTAAAGACTTGTTCCCGTAGAGCGAATATCCAGGGCCAACTACAGATCAACTGTGTCTTCTAACCAACCCTTTGGTGATTAAGGGTCTCTGCAGAGACCCACTTGGATGCTGGCTTCTTTTTGACCTTCTCTTCATCTGTAAAAGTTGCTAGTGATGTCATCTCCTTTCTTTGCTTTGTTTTTCTTTTTTAAAATTTAGGTTTAGCTCTTCTAAGAACATCATCTCTTGGAAAAATAGAATGCTATGGCATCTTCAGAAAGGAAGATGATTTTTTCTTAGATTTGAAACCACCAGAAAATGGTGGTTAGAGGACATTTTCAAAAATTACATAAGTCACTCTTCCCGGTGTATATTTCTGGAATTTTGACAAAAGCGTGGAGCTGGGTGGTCTCTGCTGTGCAAGCTCTTGCCCATTCCACCTTTCCCCCAAAGGTCCATCAGACCCTAGCATATACTGGCCTGTTCTTGGTCCCTACCATTTTGGGGCCTTCTCCAGAATGCCATACAAGCAGAACCACCCAGTAGGCAGACTTTGAGTTGACTCTGGCTTCTTTTATTTAAAAAAAAATGCATTTAAGATTAATGCATGCTTATGTGAACATTGCATTTTTCTTGGATAAAAACTTAGCAGCCCCATGTTTATAAGACCCTGCCAAACTGTTTTCCACACTGGTTTACCATTTTGCACACTCATCAGTAACCTATGAGGGTTCAGGCTGCTCTGAAGCCTCCTCAGATTTTGTTCTTTCATTCTTTTATTCTTCTTTAAGCCATAGGATTGTAGAAGTCACTGTAGTTTGAAGTTCCCTAATGAATAATGATATTGAGCCTCTTTCCATGTGCCATTGGGCCATCCATGTATCTTCTTTGGTGGAGATTTAGTAGCTAATGGAATAATTCAGACATACAAATATCATAGGCACCCATCTGCCCACTAACCACTAACATCTGAAAGATTTATCCACAGTCCTGAAATTGATATGTGCAATTACATGGATTTGACACTGACTCCATGAAGCTAAAGGTTGAGCACTTCTCTGGAACTCTCCTTTCTACCACTGCAATGCCCTGCAGGTAGGACATAAATGTGGAGAGTCACCTCTGCCATGGCTGCCTCAGTCCTGCATTTTTGTAACTCATTAGGAAAGATTCATATGGCCATGATCTGTGGTGGCAGTTCTCCATGACTCTAAGATTGACTTAGAAAGCCAATGCCATAAAATTGAGTCCAATGGACACCAACTTGGAATCAGCTATCTTTAAAATGTGTTTCCATGGGCTTTGCATGGGCATCTGGGCAAAAAGTTAGATGAAGCTACCCCAAGCATCCCATACTGAGAATACAGCTCTGTTTGTGCTGTGCTGTGGGCAGAGCCAAGAGTGCACTGCTATTGGAGGAGAGACTCACTTTCTGGCATAAGTGTTGCCCCAGGACAGTTATGAAGCTCAACTCAAGAGCTTCACAAGATCATATGTTTCCAATGAGTTACGCTTAGTCATTGGAGATAGGCCCAGGAGCACATCAACAGATACTCAACTCACAGGAAAGAAATACCAGCACATGGAAGAGCCACAGTGACCAGGGAAGGGCAAAGTTGGTGTCTGACACATATGACTGTCTTTTATTCCATTTTCCCAGGTCCCTCATTTCTTTCCTGACTTCTTTCATGCATTTTTCGTCCCAGGCTCATTTCTTTCTTTATCCTCTGCCTTCTCATGTTTTATTTTGTTGTTGTTGTTATTTGTTACCCTGTTGTTGGAGTTGTTTCATCCTGCCTTTTGGTCTAGAAGCTAATTTGTGTGTGTCTCCCCCAGTGGACTGATTGTACCACATGGCTTCAATGTGCTGTTGTGTAGGTTTTACACTGCACAACTCTAGGGTCACCATTCACATTGTACTCACTGTATATGTTTTTATAAATATATGCATATATATAATAATTACAAAATAACTTTTTCTGATTGTTGACAATGAAATTGCTTTATGAAAGAGGTGACTTCATTTTGTTTGTACTAAAATCCAGTCAGGCTAATGATAGTGTTGACTGTAATCAACTAGAAGAAAATTCTAGTTGTTTTAGAGTTTATGTCTTAGAGTAGTTTTAGGTTTATAGAAAAATATGCAGAAAGTATGGCATACCCCAGTGGCACTCTTCCCATCCACATGAATCATGTCTCTTTAAACACCAAGCTGCCATATCCAAGCCCCATCTCCACTGCACAGGAGGTTTTAAATACATTTTTAAAAATCAAATCAGGTTACTAACTACTGGCGATTTTTACCAGCATGTGGTCCCAAATTATCCCAAATGACAATCTGAGAAAGGATATATTTTCCAGAACCCCTGGAAGGATTTTTTTTTTTTTTTTTTTTTTTGGTACTGAAGATTTAACCCAGGGGTGCTTTATATCCATGAGCTATATCCCTGACCTTTTTATATTTTTTATTTTTTAAATTTTAAGACAGAATCTCACTAAGTTGCTTAGGGCCTCACTAAATTACTGAAGCTGGTCTTGAACTTGTGATACTCCTGTCTCAGCCTCCCCAGCTGCTGGGATTCTAGGTGTGTGTCACTATGTCCGGCCGGAAGGAAGTTTTACTAATCAATTACACTACTTCTAACTGACAATGAGAGATTTAGGCATATACTGTGGGCCAGACATCAAACAAGAGGCTTCCTGGACATCTTGGACTTTATGAGATTTTGGAGTTCTCACATTTGATGGAATACGTATTCATGTCCTCATTTTATGCTCAAGAAAACCTGAACTCCAAGAAGATAAGATATTGTCTCAAATTGTAGAACCCAGGGCCACAACTCTTGACCTAAACTTACGTCAGTCCAGCATGATAGTCACAGGCCCCACGTGACCACTGAGCACTTGAAATGTGGCCAGTCTGCACTGAGATATGCAGTCAGTGTGAAATACACACTCAGATTAGAACAAGGAAGAACATGAAATGTCTCATCAGCAATTGTTTTGTATTGAGTACATGTTGAAAGGGCAATATTGGCTTACATAGAATAATTATTAAAATTAATTCTCATTTCTTTCTACTTTTTAAAATGTGATTACTAGGAATTTTAAAGTCATATCACTGGTTCTATGGGGCAAACTAGGAGACCCCCAGAAAGAGTTCCATATTCTGAACTGAAAGAACATGGTAGGGAATGCTAAAGACAAGACCTTGTGCAGCCCTGGGCCCTGGGCAGGCTCCTTTCCTTTTCTGTGCTTTAGTTTCCCTTTATAGGAAAGTGAAAGGATGCTCTGGGTAAGTGGCAAGAAGCTCGCTCCTGACTCTCAGGCTTTGGCAAACCAAAGAGACATTGTGCCCTGCTTCTTGTCCTTCCTGAGACTATCCAGACAGGCTGGTGGTTTGTGGTTCAGAGATGTAACTGTAAATAAGGAAGATAACCCTTCTCTCAGGGTGTAGAGGAGCTAATTTGATGCTATTGCTCTTCCTTTAACCCCAGAGGGAGTTAAGGCCAGACTTCACTGGGAGGATGCTTGGGATGAAGGATCATCCCACACTGGTGTCAACTAGCTTTGGTTCTTAGTGATTTTTAGAATGCTTCTCTTCTACTCTTCATTTCTTTCTTGTGGTTTATTTCATCAACAGAGGACCTTGATGTAATCATTTCCCTGTAATTTGGAGATAACATCTCTTTCACTAAATATAGAATACTGCTTGTATCAATGCATTTTATAGGCAAGTCCTATCTTGCATGGAAATTAAATAAGAGATTGGAATTACTTATAATGACATAACAGTTAACATTAAGATGTCTAAATTAAGAGAATAACATCATTGGAATAAAGTTGTAGAACAACAAGTTAAACCCATTGCAACATTTTCCATTCCTTTCTAGTCACAGATCTTCCAAAACAGTGCCCTGTCAATACATAGTCCTTTGCATGTTATCTTAGCTGCCTTGGTAAAAATACAATATCTAGAAAACAGCAAGGTCGGCCCAATTAACACCTGGAGAATTGTTTGATGTCCAGTGGTTTAAGAACAGGACATGGAGAAAGGGACAGTGCTGGTTTCCTTCCTGCAGTCCATATGCCTGACCTGATGATGGCTGCTTATCTTGGGATAAAGGACATAGGTCTGAGACCACTGTATTCCCCACAAAGGTGTCATTTCAGTGTGACTTCTATGGTATCAAATGAATTTTGCTCAAGCCTGAGTGACTTGCATAAGAAAGAGAATAGATGAAATACTCAACCAGGTGGCTTAATAGAGCCCCGGTGTGATGGTAACAGCAAGGGAGATGGGGGAAAAGCCCACCGTTTGGGGTCACCTTTCACTTGAATATTGTTTTTCATTGATTCAACTTCCTCAAAGTTGAAATGTTAGGCTTGAAGATGAGGAGGCTCTGCCAGAACAGACACAGTATTTGAAGGGCTGCTCTGAGGGGAAAAATCTGCTGGGTTTGGTGGGCTGAAGGCCTCCCTCTAGTGGGTGGAATTTCCTACGTAGGTGAAGCAGGCAGGGCACTCAAGTCTCTCTTTCCCCACCCTACCTTACCTGAGATCCTTGACCTATCAGACAAAAGACCAGCTTGGACTCTTTCCTCTTATGGGCTGCTGAGTCTGCAGGAATGTGGCTGCATCTTCCAGGGCTCCTAAGGACTCACGAGCCATATGCATAGAAAATGAATGGGTGGGTGTTTCCTCCCAGCTGTGTGGCAGCTTGATCCCTAAATGACAGAAACAGCCACAGGAACCTGCTCAGCACATTCCCTCCCCCAGAGGGTGCACAGAAGGGCCACATTCTTCTCCTTAGCTCCTCTTCTTCAATGGCAAATATGGTTACAGTTTATTGAGCACTTGCTCTGTGCTGGGTATTGTGCAAAGCCCTTCCTTTTTTTCTGTTGACTAAGTCTTTGTATTCAGGGCACTTTGTATTCATGTCCCCAAACCCTGGAAAGGGAACGCAGCACAGGATTTGCCCAGGCCCCATCTTGCCATCACTGAACGTGTGGTCGACTCTGTTGCCCCCGGAAGGCAAGGGCAGCAGGCCAGCCCCACACAGAAGCAGACACCACGGCACTCCATCACCCCTGAGGCACTTCTGTGTGGTGTCCTGGGATGGTGGAGGAGACTCAGCTGTTGCTCAGGAATCACACATAGTGCACAAAAGCCATAGCCAAAGCCAAAGAAGCAAGGAGAAGCCCACATTCAAAAGACGCCTGAAGATCATGGGGGGTCAGACCCTTTCTCAGACCAGGTGTCAGCACCTGCATCTTAGTTTGTCTGGGAAGATGGCTGGAAGGAGGAGAAGGGGCTCAGAGACCCTTGCTGGTGAGAGTATTGTGTGAGTAGCATGCTCCTCTTGGATCACCCCAAGGAAAAGTGCTCAAGGTAGGACACATACTCCTCTCCTTGGCCACTGACTTATCTCAAAGTGATAGAGGAGGACTGGAGGGACAGGCCAGTGAGACACAGGCAGATGTGGGGTGGCTGCAAAAGTGGACCCAGCAGAAGTCATGGGACTAGCCCCAGGACAAGTCCCTTGGGTAGGAACTAGGAGGACAGATGCCCGAGCTCTCCTTCCAGTCCCCAAACAAGGTC
Source organism: Geosciurus inauris (assembly GCA_004024805.1). NCBI lineage: Eukaryota > Metazoa > Chordata > Mammalia > Rodentia > Sciuridae > Geosciurus > Geosciurus inauris. Next base: position 25,971 of record PVHX01003259.1, read on the forward strand.
CTGGTGACTTTCCTCCCTCCTTACCTGGGATTTATTTTACAGGCTAGCATTTGGGTGCCTGCGGCCAGCCAGGGTTCACCAAGGAGAGGCTACACTGCACTATCACCTGAAAGCAAGCATCCCTTGCCATCTCAGCCAGCCTTCCTCTCACCCAATGACTCCAAAAGCAGCTAAAACCAGAAGTGGGAAGAACAGGAGTGAAACAGCAAACCAAACTCTTCTGAGTGCTGTGATGATAAATATTTCACAACCAGCAGTCTGGAGGAGGAAGGGGGAAGCCCTGATTTGTGGTGTCTACTTGATCTCAAACTACCCTGGTGATGCCGCTGAACACAGGACTAGAAACATACGCAGTAGCTCAACCCTTTTCCACCCAGAGGACCATGTATGCCAGCAGCCTCAAAGAAAGGGTGAGGTACTGTCATTGGCGACCACAGGGATGAAGCTGAAGGGCATTATGTTAAGTGCCATAAACCAGGCACAGAAAGACAAGTACCACATGACCTTACTCATTTGCAGAATCTAACAAAGCTTATCTCACAGAAGTTGAGAATAGAATGGTGGTTACCACAGGCTGGGGAGGATGAGGGTGCAGACATGCAGAAAGGCTAGTCAAGGGGTGCTAAGCTACAGTTAGAGGAGAAATAAGTTCCCTAGTGTTTTATTGCCCAATAGAGATTCGATTGATAATGTACCACATATTTCAAAAAAGTTAGAAGAAAAGATTTTGAATGTTTCCATCATAAAGAAATGATAAATGTTTGGGGAGATAGATGTGCTTTTCTTGGTTTGGACATTATTTGATGTATACATAGATTGAAATATCACATGGACCTCATAAATATGTATGGTTTTTAATTGTCATTTAAAAAATTAAAATTTAAATTTAAAAAATAGAGGTAATAGCAAAATGTAGTCAAAAACTTAGGAAGTCATGAGTATTTTGAGTTTACATTACTTTTGTTTCTAATATAATTTATTATGTTTATATAATTTAATTTTTATAATGACTTTACTGACAAACAGACACTTATCTCTAGTCCCCAGGGGCCCTTCCTGAAGCATGCTGCACTGGGGCAGGCAGGATGTAGGATCATGGTTATGTCTAGCATTTTGGCTGAGGGCATTGTATGTGGCCAGGTTCCTCCCCCTGTGTCCTTCCAGCCACACACTCAGTGCAGAGCTCAGGGGCTCTTCCCATGGCAGAGAGAACTGGAGGCACTTGACTTTTGGGAAACCCTGCTTTTCAGCCATCCCTTTTTTCTGCCTGCAAAGAGTACCCACTGACACTGGGAGGGTTGCAAAGAGGCACCCCAGGAAACAGATCCAGGAGTCTTCTGATTTCTGTTTGGCAGAACATACTTCCAGAACCTCCACATGGTGGCTTTAGACCTTGGCCCCAAATGTTGAGCTTTGCCTAGTCCATCTGCCCTGGGATCATCTGTCAAAACCCCAGAAGCCCACCCAATTTGTCTCATTTATATCCAATCTCCAGTCCCTCTTTGGAGCTGCCTTTGTCCTCTCCAAAGGCCTTTCATGTCCCCTATACCCACTCCCACTAGGCTGGGCTCCCTTCTGCCCTGTGCCCCCACCACACACACCATGAGCTGCTAGCTTTTCAGATGTGAAGGTTTCCTGCCATAGCTACCTGGAAGAAGCCTAAAGAGTTCTTCTGACACCTGCTACCTCCGTAGGAAGAGGTCAGCTGACATTCTGCCTGGAGAACACCCCTACAGGGAGGAAAGATGGCAGTGGGGGAGATGGGAGGGACCAAAAGCACCTTGACTAGAGCATGCTTTAGTCAACAGGCAAGGGAAGGGCTGGCTCTTGCCCGTGGCTTCATAGCACCTGCAGTAGTAGCTCCAAGTATGTGAACACAGCAGGCATCAACACTGCCACACTGGAGAGCCCCAAGACCTCAGTTGTCAGATGAGTAAAGGCCTGTTTTTCCCCTGATCAGAGCTTTTACTTTTGCTGCTGGTGTTGGGTTCTAATTGCAAAGCGGTTATTCATCTTTTCTGGACTGGTGGGGACTTTTGCTGGGCTTACCCAGAACCTGCTGGCTGTGGCTCATGTGCTAGCTCAGGCCTGCAAGATGCGGACCTGGGAAATCTTCCCTGTTCCATGTTCAGGTAAGCAAAACTCACATAATTCCATACTCAGTATATGCTATACTCTCCACAAACTGTTACACACTCTGCACCTCCAGGGAACCCTCAGGAGCATGCTGATGGACTGATTAGAGAGGGCTGGCATGGAGCCTGCCCAGGTCTTAACTATAATAAGTCACAGCTGCCAAATACCTCCCATTCTGTGCCAATGGCAAATACTGGACATTCCACTGAACTCAGGATGCAAAATTATGGGAAGGACAGAGCTTGTCTTAGAAGAACCCTTTTTCCCACAAATTGCCCCAGGATCCCTCTATTCACTACCCCACACCCACTTTCCCTTGGACCATGCCCAACCTCCAGGGGACACCACTCATTCACCTTCTGAGGTCTCCCTGACAAAACTGCCATCAGGATTCACCCAGTTCTCATTCAAATGCCTTTCCATTCTCTACCTAGTAGCTGTGTTTTCCTTCAGTACTTCAAAAGGGACTTTCTGAGGGCTCCTGCCTTCATCCTAAAGAGTGGGTGGCAAATAGAGTCACATGCCAGCTTTAGGGACTGAAGAGAGAATCTGGAATCAGGAGCAGGAGGGCATTAGTGTTTCCCTGCTCCTCAATGAATAGTCTTTGAACAGAGCAAAGACCATTCTCAGACCAGCCACAAACCTGCCTCTAATGAAGGGCACAAGCCAGTCTTCTGCATGCATGTTACATCCTTCAGTGGAAAAGAACTTGGTTAAGAAATTTCCTCCTTCTGTTATCTGTTTTGGTCACCACATCACAGTGATGGGGGGCATGACTAGAACCTTCTCTGAGCTGGAAGGAACTGCAGATCACCTAGGCAGCCAGCCTGGCTCAGGAGACACTGAATCAAGTGATTGATAGGTCAGGTGAGGGATATCCACATCATACAGTGCCATTTACACACAGAATGTCACTCATTCTGTTGCTTCTCCCTTTTTCTTCAAAAGTAGAAGATAAAGACATATTTTTACCTCAATCTATACATTTTCTTTCAAGTTTAATGTTGAGTGTGATGACTGAGGTCTTGAGTGTCAAAATCCCCTGAGTTGAGCCTCACCCCTACTTATGCCTGTGAAAGCAGGCCACATAGCTGCATCACACAAATGTCTAAAGCATCAGCAAGAGTGATGGAGTACCAAAGGTGGTGAGTAAGCACTGCGCAAGATTGCCCAAGTGGATATACGCACCCAAGAGACTAAATGTTAGAACAACTCTGAATTGAGCATCTCAGCTTTAGTGTTTGCATTTCTTGGTCTTCTCTCTCTGTCTCTCTCTCTTTCTCTCTCTCTCTCTCTCTCTCTCTCTCTCTCTCTCTGTCTCTCTCTCTGTCTCTCTCTCTCTCTCTCTCTCTCCCCATCTCCCCTCTCCCTTTTCTTTTTTGGCCAGGAAAACCCTCTAACATGTAACCATTTACAGAGAAGAGTCACATTTCAGCAATATGAACAAACTCCAAAGTCCACATGTATGAAGGTTTTCCTTATCTGGATAGAAGGCAGAGTTTCCCACTGAGACTATGACATTGTAAAAAGAAATCCAATTACCAGGTGTCAGAGAGAGATTTGCTTATTACACACACACACACACACACACACACTATATATACATATTATATACATATGTAAATAATGCTTTTTTGGTATTTTATACTGAGAATTGAACCTAGGAGTGTTCTACCACTGAGTTGTATCCCCAGTCCTTTATATTTTTTTATTTTGGTCTCACTAAGTTACTGAGGCTGGCCTTGAACTTGCAATCCTCCTACCTCAGCTTCTGCAGTCCCTGGGATTACAGGCTTGAGTCACCACACCAGGTGAAGATATATTGTTATATTGACTGTTCAGAGAGAATGTTTCCTGAAGTGTAAAGTCCTCCTTCTAGCCAAGAAGCTGACCCCTAGAGTTGACCACTCACAGCCTGCCAGCCAGTGAAGATGGAGTAGCGAATACTCTTGGTTCCATCCAGCAGGGACCATGCTTGGTCTTTATGAAAGGGATTCTTTCTCTTACCTACATTTTTCATTTCTGCAAATTTAATCCTTGAAATGTCTTCAATTTTTTTCTTTTAAAAATGTATTATGTATTACATTATTTTCATTGATATATTACTGATTAAAGATAGAAGACAAAAAAGGAAAAATAATTTCTCAGAAGTCAATAATCAACCAAGAACTTCATTCTTCTTAATTAATCAAATTTTCTGTTCATTTGACAAAGACCATGACTGCAAAGCACCATGGGAAACAGAGGCATCAGTATCTCCCCAAGGAATGGCATTGTTGCCACAGGTAAGAGCAGAAAGGATTTCAGATGGCATATCAGTGGGCATTTTATTTCAATTGTTATTCATTTTAAATGGATATCAAGAAATGCATATATTTCAGGCACATCACACTTTGTAAAAAAGTTACAAATTTTTATTGCTTGGCATGATGCTAAAGGAGATATTTAAATTTAAAAAGTGAGCCAACTTTAAGGTTTCAAGAAAATAATTCTTTTAAAAGTATTTTATGAAATAGTATTTTCAATATTTAATAAATAAATCTATTTACTTTAATTATTAAATAAATAATGTTTGTTATACATTTTAATCACATAATATTTAAATAAATAATTAAAAACAAAAGTTTTGGAAGCTGGATATATATGACTAAAATTTAGAAGACATTGAGATAAGATCATCTATACTCTCAAAGGAGTTTATAATGCATACTAAATTTATACTAATAATAGCCAATATTTATAAAGCACTAACTATGCCCCATGACTTCAGCATTTTCCTCACTAATTCTGACAACAATCCTATGAAGTAGGTGCCCCATATTACAGAAGAAACTGAAGCACAGAGAGTTTTATAGCACGAACATAGAATACCTGGGTAGCACCAGCTGGGATCATATCACCTCCCCAATACAGGCTACCAGGAAACCCAGGAAGAACTTACTCCCTGCCCTCAGTGTGCCCATCCTTATGGTGGTGGGAAATGCAATATCAGTCTCCAGGATTACATCAAAGACTACATGAATAACACTAATTGTTAAAATATGTATTCATTCAACAAACATCTTCTGAGGACCCACCACTTTCCTGATCCTCTGCTGGTCAAAGCATTTAGTATCCAATAAATTTTTATTTAAAGCAAATTTTTTTAAAGTATTTTTTTAGTTGTAGATGGACACAATAGCTTTATTCATGTATTTTTATGTGGTGCTGAGGATTGAACCCAGAACCTCACGCTTGTGAGGCAAGTGCTCTACCACTGAGCTACAGTCCCAGCCCTTAAAGCAAATTTAACTGAGAGTTAATCTTAATGTCTTAATACCTTCTCCCAATCGCTTGGTTATTCTGCTCTCTCTGTGGAACAGTCCTGGGCATTCTGCTTCCAGTCTCAGTCTCTTTTCCCATCTGAATGGATTGACCTCTTTCTAAAGAGGCAGGTATCTTAGCAAGTCTGGGCTTGATGCTGAAGGCTGCTTACCAGCTCACTGTCCACCTCTCTTGAGTCTCAGTCCCTCAGCAACAGAGGAGAAGGCAGATTGGCATCAGAGTCAAGAGTTTAAGATTAGGAAACAGAAAGACCTGGATTAGAATTCTAATTTCTTTTTTTAGTTCATCACTAGGCTAATACTTTGTTTCTGAGGTTCAGTTTCTTCACTTTATAAATGGAGAATAAAAGTATTTCCTTTTTGGAGATGTCCTCCCCACAGCATCTATCTCAATACTTGCTCATTCCTGCACCAGCCCAGGAGTTGTGCTACTGAAGCTAGATCTCCTTGAAGTTAGACATGCAGAAGGTCTTGGACACAGTGGATCTTCAGTAGTTGTTAAATCAATGCCTTTAAAAAAAAAGTTTATTTGTTCTTTTTAGTTATACATGACAGTGGAATGTATTTTGACATATTGTACATACATGGAGTATAACTTCCCATTCTTGTGGTTGTACATGATGTGGAGTTATACCAGTTGCATATTCATACATGAACATAGGAAAGTTATGTCTGATGAATGATGACATTTTTTAAAGTCAATGTTCTCCAGAAAATAATAAGTTTTGGTGAGTGTTTTAGTTAGCTATTTCATTACTGTGAGTAAATGAAATGACCTGATCAGAACAATTGTAGAGGAGGACAATTTTATTTAAGGGCTCAAAGTTTCAGAGGTTTCAGTCCATAGACAGCTGACTCCATTCCTTGGGGCTTGAGATGAGGCAGGACATCATGGTGGAAGAGTGTGGCACAAGGAAACAGCTCACATGATGATCAGGGAACAGAGAGAGGCCTTCACTTACCAGATACAAATATATACCTCAAAGTCACATCCCAATTCCCACTTCCTCTAGTCACACCCTACACACTTCAATTACCAATCACTTAATCCTTGTCAGGGCATGAATTCACTGATTGGGTTAAGACTCTTATGACCCAATCATTTCTTCTCTGAATCTTCTTGCATGGTCTCACATGTGAGTTTTGTGGGGGTACCTCATATCCAAACCGTAAGAGTGAAGATGTGGAGAAATTGGAGCCCTTGTGATCTGTTGGTGGCAGTGTACAATGGCGCACCATTAGGGTAAACAATATGGTGGCTCCTTAAAAAAGTTACCTTAAAAAAGCTACCTCCTTAAAGAAGTGTACTCCAGCTATACTACCTTAGGTAGTCAATTTCATAGAGACAGAGAGTAGAATGGTGGTGGCCAGGAGATGCAGGAGAGAGAGGACTGGGAAGTCAGTGTTTAATGGGTACAGAATTGTAGTTTGGGAAGATGAGAAAGATCCAAAGATGGATGGTGGTGATGGTTGCACAACATTAAGAATGTACTTAACGCCACTTTACTGTACACTGAAAAATGGTTAAGATGGCAAACGTTATGTTATACATATTTTTTAAAAATCTCAGTATTCTTGTCCTTCCTGTTTCCAAACAACCCCAAGTGCTAAAATTAGCATGAAGGGAAAGTGTAGGACCAGAAGCAAGGATTGGGCCCTTAGAGGTAAAGAGAAATAAGGATGACTAAGAGAGATCCCCGCATGGGGTAAGGGTGGATGAGGGAAGGCTGCAGGCCCCAGAAGGTTCACACATGGGTGGGACCTCAGCTAGAAAACCCAGAGAGGGTTCATCCGCAATGTACTGACTCAGAGGACAGAGAATACATCCTGGAAAAAAGATGAGCTAGGCAAGGTTATACACGGGAGAGGTGGCAACGAAAAGAAACCAGGGAAGGCCAAGGAAGACAGGGAGATCCCCTTAGCCTTTATCCCCTGGTCCTTTCCCCTCATGTTGCAGAGGATGGTGACTTTGACCGTTGAGAACCCTATGAAAAAACCTACGACACTGGAAAAGCACCAGAAAAATTGAAAGGGACATATAAACATAGGAAGATTACAGTTGTGCTTTTTCCTCCCTTCTAGTAACAAAATGTGTGGTCAATGGAGAAATTTTGAAAAATACAAAAAAGACACACAAGAAAATTAAAAATCCCCATATAACATGAACATTCAGGGTTATAATCTATACTGTTGACTGTTTCTTTAAAAAGTTTTAAGAATGAATCCCATAAAACTTTTAAAAAAAATATATCACATTGTTTTGAAATCCATTGTTTTGAAATCTTTCTTTTCACTTAAAATAATATCCATTGCCCCATATCACAAAGTTCTTGTATACTGTACAATTATTAATGGTTACTCAACATTTTGTCCTATAGATGGACCCTCATTTGGCCAGTTCCCTTCTTGACACTGCTACACATAAGAGATATCCATCTAAGTTCATCAATTCTGTCATTTCCCATATTTTTATTGGTGCCTGCTATGGGCCAGGCACTGTTGCAGTTACTAGGTACAAACCTAGTTCCTGACTTCAAGTAGTTAATATTAGGAAGGACAAACAATAAACAACTCAATAAACAGACAATTACAATAAAGGCTGGCCAGTGTGATGCTATAGATGCAAGTTTGTACAAATCTAAGTACGTAGCTACTAAGGGTTTGGGTAAGTGTGCCCCAAAGGCCCATGTGTTGAAGGCTTGGCCACCAGTCTAAGGCACTATTGGAAGGTGGTGGAATCTTTAGGAGGTGGGGCTGTTTTAGTTAGCTTTTTGTCCCAGTGACCAAAATACTCAGCAAGAACAACTTAGAGGAAGAGAAGTTTACTTGGGGCTCATAATTTCAGAGGTCTCAGTTCATAGACAGCTGACTCCATGGTTCTGGGCCCAAGGTGAGGCAGCATATCATGGGGGAAGGGCCCAGTGGAGGAAAGCACTTCACGCCATGGTGTTCAGGAAGCATAGAGCAGAGAGAGAAGGGGCTACTTCCCCAGTGATTCACCTCCTCCAGCCACACCCCACCTGCTTACAGTTACCACCCACTCAATCCATTCAAACTAGGATGTTCTGATTAGGTTACAGCTCCCATAATCTAATTGTTTTATTTATGAATATTCCTGCATTAACAGAAAGTTTGGGGGGACACCTCATATCCAAACCACAACAAGGACCAAGGTCACTGGAGATGTGCCTGTCAAGTGGATATTGGGACTCTGCCCCTTCTTTCCGCTCCTTTTGCTTCCTGGCAGCCATAAGATGAGCAGCTCCTTTACTACTCACTGACCATGTTATGCTGCCTTACCACAGGTCCAATAGCAACAGGCCAACCAGCAATGGACTAAAACCTCTGAGACCGTGAGCCAAAACAAGTCTTTCTTCTTTATAAATAAATTCTCTCAAGTGTTTTGTCACAGTGATAAAAAGCTGACTAATAGCTCAATGTTTTCAAGAAATGTTCATATTTTCTTTAGCAATATAATTTTTATTTTAATTTCCATTCTACTAGAGTGAATTTTATATCCCTTTTCTACTGTTTTGCACAGCTTCTGTAACACTGGGGCATGTGTAAGTGTGTGTGTCTGTGTGTGTGTGTACCTTAGTTTGGGGGGGGGTCTGCCCCTCCATCCGGTCTCTACTCAGACCCCGCCCCTAGGATGTAGATCACTCCATGTCCTTGGTCCACCTGAGCAACCAGTGGAGTCATCTGTCAGTCTTATGCACCTGTCCCTTTGATAAGCTATGGTTCTCACCATTCCTTCCAACAAATCTTTCTCCCTGCAAGGCTTTTCCCAGGAATCACAAGACAATTTTCCTTTTAAGGGAGATGCTAGAACTATCACACTCATGACTTCTGAAGATTTCCCTTCTCTCTTCAGCTCTCCTCAGACTATTTCTATAGTCTCAGGTAGGAAACCCAATGGGTTTATCTTTCTCAAATTCCCAGCCAATTTGATGCCTGGGTCCCAAAGGCTCAAATGCATGGGGAGGAAGTGAAAGGAAGGACATTGTGGGGAAATTATTTCCTGGTGCCTCAGAAATGTCATTCTTCATAGAACCAAAGAGAATGTACACATGAGAAGTGAAGAGATGCTTCATAGAGAAAGGGACTAGCCAGGTGAGCAGATGGCAGCCAGAGAAATCTCCCAGGGGAGGGGAGGGAAGTGCTTCTGAGGACATCTTGAGGACAGCCATTTGCCCACACATGGTCAGACTGGTAGAGCCAGAGTTGCTGAAAGTAATAACCTGGATGCTCTCAAACATCATATAATTCATTGATACTGATTTAGAGGATATCTATTATGCTGGGCTAATTTAGGTATGACCTGTCCTAGAAAAAATGAGGTACTATAATTAACCCTCAATGTTTTTCTGGCATAGATAAGCATTGCCCATGTGCTTGATACAAATGTATTTAACTGTCATGGTAACAACTGCTTGTAGGAGATTGAATCCAACACAAACTGGCATGTAAAGAAAGGTATAAATCACTGGTAACTGAAAGAGGCATAAATTACTTAACAATGAGCTCAAGGATTCAAAATCCCTTTGAGACACTCTTTTAGATACAAGCAAGCAGTCAATATATTATTTGCAAAAATATTGCCTATGTATACTAACTTAAGCCATCCATATTTGTGGAGCAAATAGAGCCCCCAAAAGCGGTACAATAGTTTATTTTTCATTATTTCTATTGGATTACCATTTAGCCAATTCAAAATTATCCTAATATTCAAAATTATCCTATATCCAATCTTCTGGCAGTTCCAGTTGGCAGTTCCAACTTCTCTGGCAGTTCCATGTGATCTTCAACTAGGATTTTTAGAAAAATTTTTGATACTAGTGATTGAACCCGGGGGTGTTTTGCCACTGAGCTATATCCCAGTCCTTTTAATTTTTTTATTTTGAGACAGGGTCTCACTGTGGTGCTGAGGCTCTTCCTGAATTGCTTGAGGCTGGCCTCGAACTTGTGTCCTTCCTGACTCATGGTATCACAGGCGTGTCTCATCATGCTCGGGCTGCAGCCCTGCTCCTTGGCCGTCTTGTTAGACTGAAAGTTAGTGAGTCCAGCGGGGCCCTGCCACATAAGTAATGAAAAATAAAGCTGAGAAAGGAGACTCTCGTGCCCAGCTGCTCAGAGAAAGGAAGAAATTGGAGCTGAGGCCAACAGCAGCTAAAAGGACCCCCCCAGGATTCCATGCATTGCCAGAGCCTTCACCCACAAGCAGTGGTTAACCTACACACCTTCCCCTCTAAGAACCTCAAGAAGAATCAGAGGAGCTTTGAATGTAAAAGGAAACAAAAAACAGATTCCTTGGTCCTACTGGACCTTTAAAAATATAGGTATAGGGAAGAGGAGGCAAGTGCCAGGCAGGCAAAGTGTGATTTAAAACATGCACCTTTTTTTTTTTTTTTTTTTTTTTTTAACAAGCTGAGCACTTTGAGATCTGATTTCAGAGACCCATACAACAACCAGGAAGGAAGTCGGCTGCTGAAGCAGCCTCGCTGAAAGGACCTAACAGAAGAAGGAAGTATTTAAAAAGCCGTCTTGACTGAGTGTTAATAACACATGTGCTCCATAACAAATTTTTTAAAAAGTCTTTCTTTATTGATTACCTAAAAACATTCCATTATCACACACATCAATATTTTTAAAAAACAAATTTACATAAAAATTCATGACATATATTTACAGAAATAGGGGCATCCATTGCAGGAGGATTGGCCTCTTGATCTTTTCTTTTTTCCTCCACATCTCCCATCTCATCTCCTGCATTTCCACTACATTCACATGTATATTCCTTAAAGCAGTGAAAATAAATACCAAGAAAATCAACTTTCACTGCATTCACATCACAGGCTAGTCTGCAATAGATAAAAGGGACGCAGAGGTCCACCTACATCCACAAGACTTGATCTCCTGGACCCCATGAAGAAGCAACTAGCCAGATGATGTGTGTGACACAGTAGATGCTTATGGTACAGCAGCCTTAAAGCAACTTTAAAATGGGTGCAGCCAGCAACAAATAATTTAGGGAGATGGGTAATAAGAATAGAGACCTTAAGAAATCTCACTATTTCAGTCAAACATTTGCTGGTGGGGAAGGGAAAGACAGTGATTGGAGAGGAATAAAAAGGGATTTGAATTACAGCTGGATTTTTACTAAAACAGTAACTAATACCAAATAATAACAATAATTGGTCTTTCAGGTGCAGCACATTAACCAAAGTGGAATATGTGTGCACCTAAGATTCCCAGATACCAATGACATGGCAAGGCAAGGAAACTTCATTTATGCCTTAGTCTAGGGTCTACTTCTATCCAAACACAGACTGGGGGAAGGGTTCAAGGTTTCTGTTTTAAAGGAGTTGTTCATCTGGTTCTCTATAGTGTTCCAGAATACACTGTCCTGAAGTTTTAATAAAACATATGACATCCAAGAACAACAAAAAAAAATGCCAGGAACAAGAAATATGCCACAAACATACACCAATGTGACCTGAACATTTCTTACCCTGAAATCCAGACCTTTTTAGCACAAGTGCCTAAACCCTTCAACAGGGTCTTCCACTGAGGACAAACTAAATTCTAGTCTGCAAATCCATTTTATGGAGACAAGGAATGAGGAAGCCATTAATTTCCAAAGGCCTGAGACAACTCTCAGGATTCTTCACCTGATCATTTCATAGTTCACTCCCTATAGATCCCCTCAAGATTTAAAAGGTCAGCACACCTGGGCATAAAGATGAGATAGGAGGTTGTTGCCTGAGCCAACAAGCATTTTCCAGAAAATGCAGCTCGACTGTTAAAGCATATATATATGTCACATGGAAATTGAAATCCAGTATCTGCTTGCCTTGGGAGAGACCCTAATGAGAGCTTCAGAAAAGCGCAGTGGCGTAGGGTTAAATACTGTTCAGTGAGCAAGACCACAGGCTGGGTGCCCCGGGAAACAGCAGTTTCTAATTTTGCTTCATTATCCCTAGGATAATATACCCCAAAATACTATGCATCTATAAGATGTATAAATTGCTGAAGTTCACGAGGCATATTGGCTACCCAAATAAATCCTTGCTAAGTGGCTACTGAGACATCTTAAACCAAACTGAGGACATTGCACTGGAATCCCACGCTTCTGAAAGAATGAGGTAAGTCTGTATAGTTTAGGTACAGAAAGTGCAGCATAAAAGTATGTGATCTTTTGCATTTTGTTTTTAAAGTTTATGTATACTTACAGAAAACTGAAGTGTGTTGGAAGAATATATTGAATTCCTCTTGTGGCCACTTCTAGGGAGGAGGATTTGGGTTCGGAAAAAAGCTTTTGTTTTTTCTTCTTCTAGATTGCTCTCACATTTTCTGTGGTTAATATGTATTATTTTACTACTAAAAATCCCTTTGTTAAAAATTTTTAAAAATGCACCCCAATACTTCATTGTTTGCTGAACTTGGTAAATGCTATAATCTGTGTAACACAAGGGATACAGCAGGGCTTTAATATGTGCTTGTTTAAAGACTAAAAATTAGAATAGGAGTGAAACATTCAAGAACTACCAACTCTGACTGAGCCTGGAAATAAAAGCAATTATTTTTTAGTAGGAGAAAAATATTGATGCACTCCAGGCTAGCAAAAAAACGAGAAAGTAAGGGGTGAGGTTTACAGAAGCAAGTTGGGATCCTTGGGATTCTCTTTTAAAAAAATGTATTTAGAAAAAGCTCAGTACTTTTAAGGCTTTGTCTAACTACTGTTGGCACGAGGAAGCATCTAATACACAAAATAAGCAGAAACAGCCCACTGAGTCTGCAGTTATGCAATCAGTTGAATCCTGCCATGGGTGTCCTGACAGAGTTCACAACCTGAGCCACTGGCTCCTCCTCTTTAGTATTGCCATGGAAACCACCCAAGAGCCAAACAAAACAAACAGAAGAGGGGAAATGTCATGGAGCTTTGAAAATATATCTTTTTAGCACTTAGATTATTGATTATCTGCCTTTTTCTTCTTCTGTAAGAAAAAAAGCTTTAGCAATAATTTCTAAAGAATGAAATACAAAGGAAAAAAAAAAGACAAACTGAAGAAAAAAATCTTAATCAGTCATTACTAGATTGTAGGACAGACAAAAATCTCCCATCCAAGAATAGCCCTAATACTTTTTGGCTCAAGAAAATGGCAACAGAGTCTACCAACTGGCTTCCAGGGGAGGCCCAGGAGAGAAAGCAAATGGGATGTAGGGTGGGGTCTACCCTGGGGCCCATCCTGAAGAGACCCCAGGCAGATGGGGAGATGAGCCAGCCCAGAGCACTGTGGCTCAGCCTCAGGTCAAGATTCTGGTCCCTTCATTCAGCAATCATTTCCCACAAGAACTACAGCTACTGCATACTTGAATACATATCTTTTGGGGGGTTAGAGTAGTCTCCAATTTAGACTTTACTTCCCTGAGAAATGGTACAACACTTAAGTTCTTTCCTTGCAAGAATAGGTGGTTCAATGCTGAAATACAGGTTTTCTCAGTCTTCAGGAAAGAACTAACCCACACCAGATGATACATAGCATTGAAGTAAATGTAAACACATTACTTGGTCAATTTTCACAGTTATTGTCGATGATGGCAGTCAATAGATACACCGGAAATCTGCTTGTTAGACCTGGAAGACCACATTCCTTCTAGTATAAGTGCATCTGTCAATCAGATGCTGCCAAGTTGCTACCCATATTCTTGATGAGATCAGAAGAAGAAGAGGATGGTCAATCAGCTGTCCTCATCAAAGCCAGATATTTATCATGAAACAAATCACTTGTTTTGACAGTTTTTTCACTCTTGAATGGAGGAATGGCGGATAGATCTGTGATAGTCCTCTGGACTGCTAATGTGTTCTGGTAAATCATAGCCCCTTAGGAAATGTCCACTGTTTTGTTGAGCAAAATAATACAGTTGTCTGGCTAGCAGAGGTTCCACCTAATAAGATATTTTAAAAAGACATTACTGAGATATTCTTTTTAACATCATGCAATTGGCTTATTATGAAATAACACTTAAATCCTAATGGTTAAATTCTAAATTCAGTCTAAAGTTATGTACTATAACACATCAAAACATTTTATATTTGAAACCATCTGAAGAATCCATTTTTTGTTAGTTCTTACGTAGAGCAACATGTAAACAGAATCTACTTAGTTCTGGGTTTCGATTGAGACTAAAGTTAAAGATGATACTTTCAAATCAACTGCACTTGAAATTTACAAATTTACATTTAACTAAGAATGCAGATTGTCTGATAAAATAATCAAAGTAATAAGTCAGGTAAATTTCAGGATAATTTAAGCTAGTGAATTTGTTTTTCTACCATTACTCTTTGACAAGGTGAGGGGCTATTCTGAATTACTTAAGATTTCATTCTGCATAATTCTAAACCAAAGGTTAAAGAAAAGAAAAAAACCCAAACAGCTACAAAACTGCTATTATGGGAAAAGAGAGGCTAATTAGCCCCAGATAGACATAGTTAGGTTATTAGTGTGAATCATATTCACCAGAACAAAAGTCAATAGTCAGCTTTTCCTGAATTTATAGCATTAAGACAAGCTGAAAATTCTCATCAGTTGTGCTATTAAATTGAACCACTATGATATTAGTTATACAGTGACTTGCATAACTCCTTTGTAAGTACCTGAAATGTACTAAATCCATAACCAAAAACTAGACTTATGGGTGTGCACATGTATATCTTCCTTTTATGGGTCATACAGTACCATTTTGAGGGGTGCCCTGCCTGGGGACAGCCATTCCACAAACCCTGCAAATCAGATCCATGCAGGACTTTATCATCTATTTAAATGTTGCTTATCAAGGCCAGGTTTATTTATTTATTCAACAATCTCTATTGATAACAAGATATCAGTAACTCTATCATTAGCATATCAATCACTGGAGATAATTCATGAGAAAATTCTAAAGCCTATGGGATTATATTTTGTTGGTTGGTTTGGTTTTACAATCAAGATGGGAGATGAATGTGTTCAGGATTAGACAGTGTTTTACGTTTTTTTTTTTTTCCAGTACGATGGATCAAACCCAAGGCCTTGTACATGCTAGGCAAGCTCTCTACCAGTGAGCTACACCCTCCGCCCTCAATTTTCAATAAGAAATACCATCAGAGCTAACATCTCATTTAAATTTTGGTACTGTGGAGTGTAATATTTTATCTGGTAATAGCTGGGTGTGCAGTAATGTAAAATTTTCATATTCAAGTATCTTTATATTCAAGTTTGTTTTCTATGGTGAATGAATGCTAAATGCTATCTAGATAAACCTGTGTTATTTTTTATGAAAAAATGTTTACTTGCCACAGTGGCCCTCATCTTGTTCTGTTAGAGCCCATAAGGATGGATTGATCTACTTGGACTTCTTGAAAGATATAGCCTCTTTCAAATAGCACATATTAATCAAATAATTCCTAAAAATCCAGAAGGAAAAAGGTTTGGGCAACATTTGGAGGGGACCTACAAAATATACAAGTGAAGCTGGTTATGGTGGTCCACACCTGTAATCCAGTGGCTTGGAAGCTGAGGCAGGATTGTGAATTTAAAGCCAGCTTCATCAACTTAGTGAGGCTCTAAACAACTAATAGTGAGGCCTATCTCAAAATAAAACATATTTAAAAAGGGCTGGGGCTGTGTCTCAGTGGTTAAGTGCCCCTGGGTTCAATCCCAGTACCCAAATAAATAAATAAAATTTTAAAAATACACAAGTGAATGGAGAGTTGGGAAAAATTTCTCTCTCCAAGGAAGATTAACCTGGCAGCATTTTAAAAGCCATTTTAGGCATGGAGAATTTTGAAGGGCAACTTTGAATATCAATCCTTTAAAATTCCTATAAAATGAGAGTATGACAAAAAAAAAAAAAAAAAAAGAATAAAAGATGGGACAAATGGAGCCCTTGGTCTGAGCTCTCTGCCCTGGTTCTGTGATGAGTGGGTCCCAAGGGTGGAAACAGCACGTGGCTCCTTGGGTTTTGCTGTGTACTGGACCATGCTTCCTCCTCTATTTTAAGGGTTCCACTTATTTTCCCAGGTGGTTTGACATTTACTTTTCAGATTTCTCTAAGTAGGACTCTGCCCTCAAGAACAGGAAAACTTGATGTGTAATTCAATGATGATGTAATTGCATACTCACGTGGGCCGTGATGAGCTTCCTTTGCCTCTGGGGGTCTGGAAACTCCTCCCCAAAGCACAGGGTCACCTGGAATCTTGGCATGGGACGGCCATGATGTGCAAATGCTTGCAGCTCTGAGAAACCCACAAAAGCAAACCAGGTTAAACAGGAAGTAAGAGCTTTCTGTGATTCTTCATTATGAGAAGAACAATCACTCTTCATTTCCCTAAGTAAGGTTCCTAAACATGCAGACTCCAGATACAAAATCACATGTACAAGTTTGTATGTGTGTGTTTCCTCATGTTTCCTCCTACTTTCAGGGGAATATGGTCTAAGCTAAGGAGCATTTCTATGCAGCACCAAACCCATAAGGATGCAAATGGTCGAAGAGAAGAGAGGAGGAGGTGAGAAAGAAAATGAAATGTCATGTTGAGGCAAAAGAGTAACTTATGCAAAGAAGACGTTTTCATTTTTTTAAAAAATCACAATGTTTTGACATCCCAGAATTATTTTAAAAACTCATGCCTTGACTATGAAAGAGACATTAATCCAGTGTCTGTGCTACTGGAGACATCTCAGTGGCTCAGACACTAGCTAACAGCAGCTTGTCCCACTTGGCACTAGGTCTGAACCCCAACCTGTGGAACTCTGAGCAGACTTGAAGATACCTTGAGGACAGAATGATGACTTGAAAGGGGCATGATGATGCCCCACTGGCCCCCACTCTTGTGGATATGAATATCCTGAAGCTACTGCTCCTATCAAATGATGTAAAACAGATAGGAACTTTGTTGGAAAGACATGTGTCCAGGGTTGGGGTGTAGCTCAATGGTAGAGCACTTGCCTAGCATGTACAAGGGCCTGAGTTTGATCCCCAACTGAGCACAAAATTAAATGAAGAATTTTTAAAGAAAAGAAAGATATGCATCCAATCCCTGGCATTAACTCCTGTCCCCTTACCCAAGCTTGGGAGACTCGGGAGCTAGAGTCCAATGTCATGTCTGCAAAAAAAAGTGAATTTACACAGGAGCTGCGAAGGCTTCTATAGAGCAGCAAAGAAGATGCATCCTTATCAGATACGCACCCTTAGGCCATGCCTTTTGGGACTGTCCCTAAGCAGAGTACAAATCCTGAATGGGTAGATATCAAAGATTTCCACTGCTCTCTGCAACAAAAGTTTCTAGCTAACTCACACAACTATTTAACTTCCTGCTCTGTTTTTTTTTTTCCTTTCTTCTTCCAGAATTCTAATCAAACTCAACTGACTTAGTCAGAATGTGTAAAATGCATTCACATTGCTGTGGCCTGGGAGTACACCTACACAAGTTAATCAGAGTGGCAACTTGGCACAATTCTCCGAAAAAGTCATGCCTCAAATGCTGTTCAGTGGGAATCCTTAATTATGCAGAAGCTGATCTGCACAGCTGCAGTTTTAAAGTTCAACATCCTTCCTGAACCTCAGTGAACCTCAGAGGTTGCAGTGGGCAAAAAGCACAGGCTTCTGTTACAAAGGAAGACCCCTCCCCCCAAAAAAAGAAAGAAAGAGAAAAAAAGAATGATTCTTGCTCACATATAAATATGAAATTCTAGGCAAGAAAATTCACAGTCTCTACTCTTGCTCCAACTTCTTGTCTGTGGCAACCTCTCGCCTGTGAGCTGTAACTCAAAATGTATCTTACAGCACACAGTAAGGACATTCTACCTCCCTAAAACAGGCATGGCAAGAGGAACTGAGAGAAGCAAGTGCCATTTTTCCAGCATGCCTTAGTTAGAAAGCCCTCGCCCTCTGAATCTAAAGATGAATCCAAGATCTGCAATCTCTTAGGAAAATCCAACCTAGGGTGCTCTAGCCTTCCAAGATACATAAACTTTCAGACCCCAAGATGAACATAGGAGGTACAGACAGGTGCCCCTCAGTGGCTCATTGTACTTCCCTTGCCCATCACCATGAACACTATGCCGGACCCAAGAGAACGAGGATGGTCCAGCCATGGCTTGGAGACATTTCTATTCTTAGATCAAGGTGTATCCAGCCCATGTGTCTTCTTCATCATGCAGCTGCCTTGGGCAACTAGAGATGGAGCTTCCTCTTGTTTGTGTCCCATCTCTGTGGGAGGGTAATTATTTAGGGATATATTTGTTTGGGGCACCAAAAAAGAATTTTGATGGGTCTATACAAATTTGGGCCTCTTGAATCCAAAAGGCTATGGAGATGTCAGCAGTGACAAAGCACATAGGTGACATATATATATGTGTGTGTGTGTGTGTGTGTGTGTGTATATATATGTATGCATGTACATGCATACATACACACATATATAATTTTAATAATTTATATACTTTAATATATTTATATTTTTGCATATATCTTTTATATATAAATTATATGTATGTTATACATATGTATATATATGTTTTTTCAAGAGCCAGATTCAGAATCTGGTAATACACTACTTCTGAATACATATCCAACGGAATGAAATCAGTATGTTGAAGAGACATCTGTGCTCCCATATTCACTGCAGCATTATTCACAGTAGTCAAGACAAAGAATAACCTGTCCAACAGCAGGTGAATGGATAGAGAAAATATGGCATACCTATACAAAAGAATACTGTTCGAGGATAAAAAAACAATAAAATCCTGTCATTTGTGATAACATGAATACGCCTGGAGGACATGTTAAGTGAAATAAGCCAGGCACTGATAAGACAAGAACCATGTCACCTCACGTGTAGAACTCAAAATAGCCGAATTCCCAGTAGTAAAGAGTAAAATGGTGGTTAAGAGGCTGGGAGAGGGGAGGAAGATGGAGGTCAAAGGACATAAAATTTCAGGAGCACTAAATTCAAGAGATCCATTATACATCATCATGATAATACTTAATAATTGTAGCTGAGTAATTGTACTCTTATTCCTTGAGTTCAACTATTTTCAAGTATATAATGTACTAAGAGAGGAAGAATTTGATAGATATGTGAGGTAATATCTAATTGGCTCAATTTAGCCATTCCACAACGCATACATATTTCAGGCAGGGGACCAGGCAGGGGAGCATGTTTGGGGAAAGGGAGGCACTTTAAAAAAAAAGACATGCGGTGTTTTGAAAGGGGGCCCTAATGGATGAATAGGTTTAAGATAAAGTAAGAGAAGAACGAGCAAGGAGTTGGCAAATAGAACAGCCTTCTTGTCCCCAAAGCATCCTCCATCTAGACAGTAAATAGAACACTGTATGAAGCCCCCACAATGGCACAGTCAATGATTTCACAAAAGCCTGTCCAGGGGTAATTTAACTGGCATGAAATCAAAACTAGACAATAAAACACACTGGTTCTGGGAAATATGATTAGAAACATTCATGGGACAGAGATAATACAAAACCTTCTCATCATTTCCCCTTTGACAAATCAGTTCAATATACTTCTATCCTTGGTCCTACCTGCAGGGCTGCATCTGCATAAGGATGACACATCTCATAACCAAGAACATTACCAATATGCTTCTAACCTTCACATTTTTTTTCTAGGAACCCCAAAACTTCACCAGTTAAGCTTGTTAAGATCACACTGCCAATAAAATGGAAACTTGTTAAGAGGTGAGCATTGTTGAAAACAGAAACTCTGAGATATCAGCCTGAGCCACAGTCCACCTGGGCCATCTCATCCAGATGCTCTTTGCTAGTGAAGGGAACAGATGACAGAGGCAGAGATGATTTGTGAACCAGTCAAGAAACCTATTCTGGAACAAAGCCCACTGGGCTCTGGGGCTAACAGGAGGAAGAACTCTGCTTGGGGTAGGAGGGACCTGTCATTTCTGACTCCTGCCAGCACATGCCACCACTAACTCCATTTATATCTATAAAGTGCATTACCTGACAGAAACTGTTGCGTGTCAAAGAGCTTGCAGGTCTGATCTCTCTCCAGTTTGTTAGGCCGGTCGCTACATAGTGCTAGGGGCCCATCCCAGTAGATCCTGCTCTGGCATAGTCTTTTGGCATAGAGTCCATCTGGAGCCATCCAGAGGACCACGCCCCTCTCCAGGTGGCTCAGTAGCTTCTCAATGTTCTTCCTTTGCCCATTGTCCTCAGGGTAGGGAAATAGGACCTGGTCCAGGTTGCTAGCATCGTACGTGTGTCCATGGGAGATCCTGCAGCCTTCAGGGCTAGATGTGGTCAGCTCCTTTACCAGGATTTCCCGGTAGTACAGGCAGATATGCAGCCGGCAGTCTGCGAACATAGAGCTCAGGAGTCAGTGCTAGCAGACCCTCTCAGTGACTTGCCCAAAACAAAGTGTACTGGGGAGAACACGAGTGTCCTAGAATGTGCCATGAACAAGTAGATTTCAAGGTCAAGGATATCCAGGAAATGCTGCATATCTTTCTCTCACCACTGAAGATTCCCAGTGAGCACATTTTACTTAGTGAAGCCCTCAGAAAGACATTTACTTAATTTGTCTAACCCAGCCGTTTCCAAATATATGTGGCCATAGATTTTTTTTTTTAATTTTTGAGGATGGAGAAGCATACCCTTCATTAATTTTCTGCAAAATATGTTTCAGTGATATCTGAAACACCTCTGCTAAGAATTTACAAAGTCTGGGCTGGTGATGCAGCTCAGTGGTGATGCACATGCTTGCTTTGCATGTGTGAAAGACCATAGGGTTAATCCCCAGCACCACAAAAACTAAGACACTTTAAAAGAAGGACTGATAAAATCATGTTTTTAGATGATGGTGATGATAATGATACTGGTGACAATCTTTACATCTAAAATACTAATTCATGTATCACTGAAAGAGAATTCATCTTTAAGTAAATCAATTTTGATTTTGGAGGAGTTGAACAATATGTTTAATTTCTACTAGCAAATATGAACAAATGTTTGTGTGTGTGTGTATGTGTGTGTGTGTGTTTCTGAAAAAAAGCAATTATGTCCAACATCTGAAACTTCCTAAAAGTATTAATATGACATCTCTTAGGGAAATATATATACATAGACACTTGAAGTATCAGCAAGAAGGCCCTAAGAGTAGTGATTTCTGAGTGGTAGAACGTGATGTTTTCATTTTCTCTTTTTGTTTTTCTAATTTTCAAATTAGTTTTCTATAGTGGGTATGTGCTGCTTTTATCATAAAATTAATTCTTGTGGGAAAAAAAAAAAAGGAAGCTAGGCTGGGGATATAGCTCAGTGGTAGTGCACTTACCCAAAATGTACAAGGCCCTGGATTTAATCTCCTGCACAGCAAAATTTTAAAAAAAGGAATCAATGAAAAAAAATTTTTTCTAAGAGCCAACAGTTAATGTAAAATCTGCTTAAATTCTCTAAGCTTTGTATTTAAGTTTGAAAAGAACTCTAAATATGTGGTTTTTGAAACTAAAAATTAATTCATTTATAAAAGTTTCACTTGTTTCAGAACCCTATGTAAATATACCACCCAAAGTGTTAAAGGACCCAGTTAGCTTTGCAAAGAGTTCCTTAAATAAAATATAAGAGGGCAACCCAGGCAGGGGTGACTGTCGGGGATTTAACAATGACTGGGAATCATAGTTCTCAGATAAATGTACTCAAGGTTGATAATTAATCTGTATTATGCACACCAGAAAAAAAAGGAACCCACAAAACACCCTTACTCCTTTATTCCTCAGAAGTAGACTTTAAGACAACCCAATCACTGTCTATTCAATTTCTGCCACTATAAACAGACTGAGTAAGGTGGTGCACGGAGAAGAGTGGGGGTTGGCCATTGGAGGTGAATGGCAGGGCAGGTTTCATTTCATTTAATGTCATCAGAAATCACGAGGTTGCAGAGATATAAATAGCTGTTTATTTCCTACTCTTCAGGCACCCACACAAGTCTGAGGTGCTCAAGAAAAGAATTTGAAAGATTCTAAAAACAAATACAACCCTTGCTGTTCAGAATAAGCTCCTCCCAAAGGGGATCCTCAGTAATTCATGAGCCTCTCAGAAGAAAGGCAGACACCTCCCTGAGAACTTCAGAACTGGAAGGAACTAGGAGGTAACACTGCAGCTTTCTGTGAACTAGAGAAGTACCTCAACTCTGGCCTGAATCTTTAGCCGTGGTTACTTTGTATTTTCTGTCACTGGCTTTTTAAGAAGCCAGAGGGCAAGGCGAGAACTCTGAAGCTTTAAGCTATTCCTTTTTAATGTAAACACAAATTCTGTTTAAAAGCAATTGAAAATATTATCTAAAGAATAAATGGACATAGACAATGAGTAAAGAAACATCGTCCTTAAACACACTCCCTGTGGTGCAGGGATTCTTTAGAAATGGAACTTTACAAATCAGATTGAATCTGTATTTGTTTGGAAGTCCTATCAAAGGTCAGAGGAAGACCAAAATTCCTTCTGGACATATGAAACATCATGGAGACCAGGAGCCAGAACCAATGTCCCCAGGAAGCAAGTTAGGTACAAGTTTGCAGCTAAATATAAAAGAATGAACAGCTTTTTGCAATAAGTAGCCCTTATATATCCTAAGAAACTATTCTACATTGTGAGAATGTCAGCTAAAAGGGGACCTTCAGTAAAGAAAACCAGTGCTTGCATATTCCTGGAAATTCAGATAGGTGCCATTGGAGAAATTAAAATGCTTCCATTCAACCTGTGGTTGGATCTTTTATCAGAATGACAAGCTAGCTGGCTTTCTAATAATGTTCCTTATTCACAGCAATGTCCTCAGTCTGGTGACAGCATACATCCACACCTACTCTAGACTCAAGAGGGCACAAAACAAGTGTCTAAATCCCCACCAAATCTACCCGAAGGTAAGGGGAGCCGGCTCAGCAGCAGAGACTGGCTTCCTGCAGGTGCCTCCAAAACCCAACACTGCACTCACCTGAGAGCGCCAAGGCTTCAGCAGACCTTATGCTTGGCTCTATGGGGATTCCAGGAGCCTGGGACTCAGGTGGGGCACAAGCATAAAAGGTTCCTGTCACCTGGCAACCTGCATTTGCAAATAAAAATCAGATGTCTAAACACAGAATCCAATAATTAGAAGGCCACTTGAGTGTGCAATGTGTGGAAGGCAGTCACTTTCCAACCCAAACCCAACAGGCTCAAAGCCAGCACCTTCTGATGCAGAGCACATGCTCATGAGGCAAAGACAAGCCAAAGTCCAATAGGATAAAACAAGGTTAAAGGAGGTAGGAGCCATTGCATAGCTTTGGAAGAAAACTCAGACCTCTCCTTCTAATTCATAAACAGGGAAACTGAGGCCCAGACGGAGACAAAAGGATTTGTCCCTGTTCACAAAGCAGGTTCACAGATGACTGACAGATTAGGTCTACCTGAGTTTTGATTACCAAAGACTCAGTTATAAACTAACAAATGTTTAGTTCATTTTTATTTTGCTAGCTACTTCTGAGTTCAGAAGAAATCTGAACAACATCTCCTGCCAGCTGAGGAGATGTAATGTGTCACATTAAAAAACATATAGAGAGAGTGCCCCTGAGTTCAATGTCCAGTACCAAAAAAAAAAAAAAAAACATACAGAGAAAGAATATGTACTCAGTGGTAGAATGGTCTACCTCCAAGTAGGTCCCAGCACCATAGACACAAAGGAAAAAAAAGGAGAGAAAGAATGCCTCAGAGAACTTAATTATGCTAGCAATTCACGTATTATTACCTATGTTTAGAAATATGTCTATCCATTTCTTTTTTTTTTTTTTGTCCATTTCAAAACATTGCCTCGTCACTATGCTTACTAGTTCAACAGAGTCTGATGCATTAGATACAATCTGAATTTCAGAAACCAGTTTAATGTTAGCTGATTCTTCCCTGACAGTTTGGAAAATCAACATTTGCTGAATATCACTCTTAAAAAGCTAATATAAGTTTGTTTTTCAAGAACATGCTACTCAACAGACTTATTCAGTACGAAAAGCCAAGAATGACTTGAACATGACTGGAAAAGCAGGGAGGGAAAGACCAACTTATAAAGGAGTACATATTCCTAGAAAACACAAAAGGAGCAGTGTGTTGACCCATCTCATAACCTCTAGTTAAATAACTAACTCAGAAGTCCTACAAGCTAGTATTTTGTTGCACTGAACACACTTTGTGAAATTTTCTCTGCACCTAGCTAATTAGTGCTTCTGCTGAAAGATTTCACTTTTGATGCCTGGGGAACCCCTGAAGGCACAGACCACATCTAATCCAAATTAAGCAAGTCTTTTGGGACCCAATTCTAGGCAGGCTTCTGAATTTTAGGGTTTTTTTTCATAGTGTTTATCCCTTCCCTTCTTATTATCATCTTTAATACCAGGAATAGCTACAATGAACATATCACTGTTTGAGGGACATATAATAGCTCAGTAATCTCCTGGTATCCCTGCAGAGAGAGGGTCTAGATAAAGCTTAAGATTACTCAGGATGAAAAAAAAAGTTAACCCGTTAACCAGATAATTAAAAAATATACAGACAACCATTTTGACATCTGACCTCCACTGTCTTACATAGGAGATTGGATTTGGACTTAGGATATCTGGAATTGAACCCGAGCCCTTCACTCTTACTGAGTGACTTGGGCATATTGTTTACATTCTGTGAATTTCCATGATCTTCTCTATATTAAAACAAGTAGGTGGGGGCCGCAGTTTTAGCTGCCTGGAATAATCTCTGGGGTGTTTAAGGCTCTACATAGGGTTGTGATGGGTCCTAAAAAATCTGGCTCTGAGGAGCTTAGCATCCAACAGGACAGAGAAATCCCTCCCTCTTCCCTCTGCTGCATGAGAAGTCTTTCTAGCAGTCTCTGAAAAGGGAAAAGCAGCAGCTCAGGAGAACCACCCGGAATTCCCCACGGACACATGTCTAGCTTTGCTCTTCTGTCAAATACCCTGGCACATGCCTTACCATTTTCACAAGCTGGGCCTTGCCAGTGATGGCCACGGGGGCCAAACGTCATAGGACACTGATACGAGATTTCTGGGTGAGGCTGATCGGGGACATAATCCCTCCAGCTTCGATCATGGGGTGACATCATGTAGTTATGAACCTGCTAAAGGAACACAAGAGGAGCTGAGATGAAAAACATCAGCATGGAAAAGGGGGATGCTTTTATATCCTCCCAAACTCCTCAGGAACCCCTTCTTTGGTCAGCAGCCAAATTATTTTATCATTCAAAAAGAGTAGAGTGAACTGTTCATCACACTAGGTGGAAAACGGTCATAGAAGTTCAAAAAGCACAATGAAGACAGTGTTGTAAAGTGATGAGTTATCTAAGGCTTCATCATATGGTTAAGACTGGCACCAAAAATACTGCAAGGAAATTTGCCTTCTTTTACCCACCAAAGTGAAGAAAACAGAGCTGTAATTCACATCAAGAAGCCTGCAGAGATCAGCTGCCCTGTGGTTTCACATGATAAAGCACAACTTCCAAAATCTTCAACTACTACAAAAGGTCTGTTTCCCAGAAGATTCGAGAATCCATAGAAGAAGCATATTCCAACAGACAATATGTACCCAAGCTCCTCTATTTGAACTAACTGGTAATCAACACTGTGCAGAAAGTGAGACATTCATTCAGCCACCAGGGATTTTGTTTAGCTGTTGGACTAGTCATAGCAAACACGAAGCCCTGCTGTTTTGTGTTTCTTCCCCTCTGCGCAGGCCAACACACAGATCTGGGCTAGACTTCTAGAAGCACAGCGCCCTCCCTGTACCTGGGCTGGGAGAGAGGTATAGGGTGTCGTCATGGTGTAGGGGTGGCTCATGGTCATCTGCGGGTCCTCCAGGCTGAGCTGCTTCGCTCCTGTGTGTTTGGGGAAAAGGGAAATTGCACAGAGTGAAAAAAGGAACTGACTCAACTAAACGTCAAATCTTGGAAAAATACCTGAGGGTTTAATTCTTAGAATGCATAGAACAGTGTTGACAAATAAGGCATTTTTAGCAATTCCCTTGGGCAGCTATTTGTTTATGTTATTGAATAGATGTCAACAAGATCTGACATGTGTATGTCAGGTAGAGAAATAAATGAAATCCATGTGCTAATGTGCCTTGTGACCAGCTAAGGGGCTCTTCCCGGGTGGGGTCATGATTTGTATAAAATGCAGATTTCTGGGCTCTGCTCTGGACACACTGATCAGAATCTTGGAAAGAGTTGTCCAGGGATCTGACTCAGTAAGTACCCCAGCTGACTATATTATACTCTAAAAGTGGACCTTTTTATTACTGTAAGTAGTAACAATTTAAGGATGTTCCATATACTTTCCTTTCTGGAAAATGCCACTCACTAAAGGCTATTAAATAAATAAAGTTTTAGTGGGTCTCCCAGTTTTTGTTTGGAAATGTGGTTCATACTATAATTGAATGGAAGCATGTGCATACACATATGTACAGGGTTAGAGCCTGAGAAATTATCCCTCAGTAACATCACAAGATTTTCAACTTATAACCCAGAGAACTTGGGGAAGGAGCCTGCTGGGCTTGACCATGGGACAGGAGGCAGCAGGTTATATAAAAGCAAAAATAGAAAGTGACCTTCAGAATGAAATTAAGGCATTATAAGTATCAGGCTGCCTCTATTCTGTGACCCAAATTCAGGAAAGCCCCTACCTTTTTTGGCTCCCTCAGGAACAATCCTGTACACTTTGTATGGGTCAGAGATATCCAGCTGGCTCCTCTCAACCAATTCCTCAAAGTCATTGCTCTTGTTCAAAGCGCATCGCAAACGTGTCTTCCAGGTAGGAGGGTCTGGCTTATCAATGCCTTCTCGGAACTTTCCTTTAAATAGAGCCCAAGCCTGGTGGGAAAGAATGAAGAGAATGAAAAGTCAATTTCTTTTTTTAAAAAAAGAATCTTTCTAAAAGAATTTGCCTAGTGCTTCAGATTTATACTGTTGCTCAAAATGTGAACAGAAAGGACGCCAGATGTTCTCTAAGTAAAATATTCTCACCTAGAATCCTTCCATTGTCAAATTGAAGGTGAGTGGTTTGAACAGTTTTGGGGTGTTTATAAAAGGTGGGATGAGATGTAGACCCCCCTGGAGTAACTACTCACCCAGTGCCTGAAGCAAGTGTGGCTGAGATTAGGGACAGAGCTGTGGAGAATCAAGTCCCCACAGGGTACATCTGGACAGTCACAAGGTCTGAGGTACTCTGAGAACAAATTCCCAGAGGAAGTCCCCTTCCCCTCCCTGCCCACAGGTGGGGGCTGGGTCTCACAGTTCAGCGAGTAAACTGCTCTAGGGGCACTCACACAGAAAGGAGAGAGAAAGAGAGAATGAGAGAGAGGAGGGCGGAGGGCGTGTGGGCGACGCCGGGTTGGGGGAGATATTTCCAGAGAGTCTTGGAATAAGAGAATCAGACAGAGATACCATGAGGTAGAAAGTGAAAAACAGAGATGGATGTATCCAAAGATAGCTAGAATCAGAGCAGAGACTGAACCAAAGGGGTGGAGGAGTGGGAACCAGAAAGAAACTCAGAAAAAAGTGAAAGAAGGAAAAACAGGGAGACAGATAAGAGCACCCACAGATGCACAGAAACAGAGAGGCTTAAACTGACCAAAGGAGACAGAGAGGGACTTGGAGTTAGGGCCTGGGGTTTGGATGAAAACAGAAGACACAGAGAAACAACCCAGAGCCCTCTAAAGGCTGCCTCCTTCAAAGATGTCCTTACTTTGGAGCCCTCTGACCGACTCCCTGGGAATTGCTCATGCCACATGCTCAGGATTGGGGCTAGTTTCCCCATTTAAGCAATCATCTGAGAACTTGAAAACTCCTCGCCTTCTCTCCTAGCTTTGGCCAAGGGCCACTTGATGCTTCCAGCCACGTATCCCGCAAGGCTTATCCCATCCTGTCGCCCCTTCCAGTACCTTTCTTTGAGAACCGCTGCACTCGAGCCACTGACTGTACTCTCCATGGAGTCTGGGGGAAAAAGACTAACTGGCCTCTACCACCCTCCCAAGCCTGCCCACGGGATTCCCCGCGTGCTAGTGACCTTGAAAAGGGCGGCATCTTCCTCACGGTTGTAGTCCTGCTTGCCCGCGTGCTTCCACGGGATACGGAAGATGCTCTTTTCTTCGTTCTCCCACACTAGCCCCGGGTACTTGCCGCTGTCGATTTGGTCAATCAGCCACTGGCGGAGTTTCCCGTTGCCGCAGCTCACCGCACTCATGCCGAACTCTCCACCTCGGCCGCTGCCCTCTAGGTTCATACCCAGTTTGCCGACCACCGCCCTAGAGCGCACCCAGGATCCGCCTCCCGCACTAGCTCCACGCTGCAGAGGAAAGGAAAGCTGCCCTTCAGCTACCGCTGCACTGCGCTTGGGCACCCAGTCCTGAACCTTTCTGGCAGTGACCACGCTGTGAAGCGCGTGCGTACAATGTCAGTGTCACTCAAGTCTCCGAGAGAAGGTACCTTTGCGACAGGCCCCGGAGCATCCCCGTGGCGCGCACAGTTCTGCGGCTTCCTGAGCGCGCCCTCGGTGAAACCCGTCTGCTCACCCCACCTTCTAGCACTCTATTAATTCAATGCAGTTCATATCTCCAAAGGTCCCCAGGTACACAACTTTTCGCAAGCTCGGAAATCTAGCTGTCTTGACACTGCGTTTGCATGCTCACCTGTCGTTCCCGCTGCTCTTTGCCGGCTCCCAAGGCATTTCCATCCCATTTCCCCCTTTTACTATTAGTTTCCACTCTTTTTCACTCAATTCACACTCCTCTGGTGGTTCCCATGCGCATAGGACCTCGCACGTGGCTGTCCTGTGTTCAAGGTTTCCAGGTGCGTAGCACCTACCTCTCCCGCCTCTCCACACCCCCACCCTGCTTTCTTCTCCTGTAGCCTTCACTCATCCTTCAAAAAACACTAGCTCTCTTCAGCTAATGAGGATTAAGTGGGCCCTCGAAGCAACAAGTGGAGAAGAGTGGGTACTATTGGACCAGCGCAGCCCAGTAGCGGGAGATTCCCGCGCTCAGAGCTTCAGAATTATACCCAAACCAGTGAGGGACAGTTGGGGCAAGAAGGGTCCCAGGGAGAGTGAGGCCAGCTCCTGTGCCTGAGAAGCGAAGGAGTGCACTGAGCAGGGTTTGAAGGGGTAACGCTCAGGCCTTCCAGCGGCCCAAATTTGGAGCTCCTCCTTCCTCATCAGCCCGGTAGTTACACGCTAACTGCAGTTGAGTTTGGGACCCTGAAGAATGAGGATCAGGAGAAAGAGCCAATGGGGCTAGGGGTTGTCTTCCCGCGGACAAGCCTGCAACTCTATGTGGTTTCCTTTGTCCGCCCCGCCTCAGTCATTCCTGGATCCCCGACAGTCCCGTTAGCTCGTCAGGGACAGCGCATGGCACCTCCGCTGACCAGCTAGCTGAGTGGCGGTGGGGTATCGGGATCTAAGAGAGCTGGCAGCGCGATAGGCAGTACAAACTCCCTAGGTCTGGTGCAGATGGGGTGGAAATATGAGCTCCCAAACTTGGCGCGCTCCCTTCCCCCTCCGAAGCTGGGGTGCCCTTCATAGCCTTGAGATGGAACCCCAGACCTCTAGTTTGTGCTCCCTGTCCTCTCAAGCCAGCCTCACACTTCTCCTCTTGCCCCACTCCAGTCCTTACCTCTTCCCGGTACTAGGAGCTGAGGGAAGCGGTGTGTCCCAAGTTCAAGTGGTGAAACTAAGAGAGTGAGGTGAGAAAGGGGAACTTTATAGAGCTTGAAAGCCGCGCGGGGGGGCGGGGCGGAGGCGGGACGGGGGAGGCTCCGCCTGCAGGGCGGTGGGGGCGCCTGGCTAACCAAGATTGAAGCCCCGGCAGGCGAGCCCTAGAGTCTGGATGGAGACCAGGGGCAAGGGTGACACGGTTGGGGACTCTGGCGCCCTCCGCCACCTTCCGTTCATCAACTGGGTCTGAGAGCGCACCTCGAGCCCAGAGAGCCCGATTTCTGGGACTGTCACTGTGGACCGTTTCCCGCGAAGGGCGAGGCGCGAAATGGGGCTCTCACCTCCCCGCCAGGATCTGCCCCTAGGCCTGTCAATAACTAGTGGCAACCAAATGGCAGCGATGTGGCTTGGGCGGGAAGTGGGGGTCGTGTAGTAGTAGGAATTTGGTGAAAAGAGGACTTTTTTTCAGAGCACGTAACCGAAGACAGCGGGGGGAGGGGTGGAGGAGCATCCTTGAATAGAGAACCCTGACTCTTCGCGGTGTTAGAGAACATCGCACTCATTTAAAAGAAAATAGGAAATGGTCAGGATCCCTTGAGCCATAAACCGCGGTTCAAATACTGTGTATATGTTTGAAATGCTTGCATACTTTAGTGTCTATTAAACCGGTGAATTGAGATGATTCAGAAAATGCAGGACCCGCAAAGTTTCAATTACTGCAACACGAAAAAGATGGCAGCGCTGGGAGGAGGCGGTTGGGGATCCCGAATATCCAAGTACCCCCATAAAATGATAAAGTTTCAACCCCAGTCTGGTGGAAAGCAGTTTAATAGTGGGATATATATACCCCAAATGAGAAAAATATTTCAGTGGACCCAGGCTTTTACTTAATTTTCCAAGCTATCTTTGATTTCCAAAACGCACTCCCTGAGCTTTCACCCACTGAACTTTCACCAGATTGTCTTGGATTCGCTGAGCATGTTTATTTACTTAGCATTTTCAGGTAAACTGTCAGATCACACTTTCTGTATGATTTTAGATCACCACCACTCCAGGTCAACTTGCAACTTTTGAAAAGCTTTTGATTTCACTTATTTCTCAGTTTTTCTTTTAATCTTATGTATTGGGTCAGTGTCTCCTAACTGAAGCAAAAACTAAGTTTAGGCCAGAGCAAGACAGGCAGGAAGGTACAGATAGATATGCTTTTTTTTTTCTTTCTTTCTTTCACCAAAAGACTTTCTCAGAAATTTACAGGATGCCATGTTTTTATTTCACTCAAGTAAGTTTTCCATTATCAGAGTCTATGTAATAAACAACAGGGTTTCATTCAAAGAAAATTCTGGTCACAACCTGTTTTGCTTCCTTTTTTCTTTCAGAATGATTCATCCACCAATTTTTTTTGAGCACCTACTATTTGTTAGGAATTGTTATTAGGCACCTGGAACACCTCTGTGAACAAAGCAAGGATTGCTGCCTTCATATTGCTTTACATTCTCATTAGTGAATTACTTTTTTCCAAAATGTGCACAAACATACCAGACAGAAGGAGATCACTAAGGACAAAAATGGCAACGTAGAGCTTTTTGCACTTTCGTACACGTGTACTGTGCACTGGGTTTAGTCAGTTTCAACATTTTCCTCACTCATCCACATCCTCTGTTTTTAGAAGTTCAAAACAGTCATTTGATGAAACTTTCTGAGACTGCACAGCTACCTTGTTTAAAATGTGATTGCTAACCTTCAACGCCATCTTCTGGTTTACTTGTTTATCATATTGATCCCCTGGACTAGATTTTTTTTTTTATGATAAGGTGAATACAAAAAGTAAGCTATTTCAATCACTAAAACTCTTGATATCCTCATTATGCCTGGAGGAGAGGAGTGAATGACCAAGTAGGTACTGGTAATTGCTCACCAAGGACTTACATATCCTAGTCATAGTTGAAACAAAAATATGACAGCTTTTTTAGTTAGAGCTTCCTCTTACACTAACCTCTAAACTGAGTCTTGAGAACATAAACGTGTTTCATGGTAAAAGACTAGACATTTGTCTTCAAATACAACAACTTGCTGAAAAATGAAAACAAACTTGGAAATCGGTTAATACAATGTCTACCCCAAACAAAGGCTGATCCTCATATTCCATAAGAAAGTCATTTCAGTGAGTTATCCAGATGAAGTCCTGTTGAAAATGGAGACTGATCAGAATGGAATATTTCAATTTTCAATTCACATATCTCATAGACTATAAGAGAAACTGAATGTACCCAAATTCAACATTTAAAAAAAATCAACCTTTTAAAACTATACTTTCACAAGCAAGAAGAATGCTTTAGAAAAACCCACAATAGACACATAAAAATAAGTGGGCTGGTGGTGTTGCTCAGTGGTAGAGCACTTGCCTAGTATGTGCAAGACTCTGGGGTTCTATCCCTAGTGTTTGGCCCTGTGCGTGTGCGCGCACACACAATTGGAACCTTGTTTTGGATATTATTTTCTTATTAATTTATTCTTTAAAAGGGAAGGGAATTCCAGTTAAAAACAGTGTAATTCTATTATTAAAAGAAATTTAAAGGGTATTTTAATTTCTTGTAAAAAAATCAGGAAAATACTAAAAATGTCCTGCTGTTTTAATACAATTCATACAGGGTAAATATCTCCTCTAACGCTCTTTGGCTATCTGGGTATGCAATGCTAATTATTACCACTGACCATGAAGACATCATGTATGGCAGGAAGATGGTAGGTACTACTGATGATTAAATTCTGGAGCTTGAGCGTCAAGAGCTGGTTCAGACCAGTGAAGCCTTGGAACCTTCCCATGTTCGGTGAGGGGGATATTGTTCCTGCTTCCGAGTGGTGTTGTGGTAATGAAGTGATGTTTGCACAGTGCCTCATAAGTGTTCAACAAATCAGGACTATTATCACTTACATCATACTTCATCACTTGGGGAAGTGTCACAGAATTTATCGAATTTGATTCCCCCAGTGGTATCTGTCTTGTGGGCAGGATGGCCAGAATTCAGCTTAGTTGAACAGATAAGGAAAGAGATCCAGAGAGCTCCATTGAGGTCCAAGTGGCTTGCCCAAGAACACAGCCCTGAGGAACTGTTCTTTCTGTGAGTACACAGCCATTTGGCTGCCCCTGGAGTTAGTATTTCCCAACCAGCCTCTGAGTGCATGCTGTCAGGCGGGGAAGTGACATGTTTGTCCAGACCTGGCAACTACTGGTTAAGTTAGCATGGATAAGATTCCCTGCCTGCAAAGCAGAGGTTGCCAGCAAGTGACCTCTTCCCACCCTAAATAATTTTCTTTCTGTTCAAACTTACAACCATTAATGGCTTCCTAGTGGCTTTATTGTTTATGATAAATTTGGAATAAGAAAAGCTGCACTTTTTTTTTTAAAGCCGCTGACTAACCACTGGTCTTCACTTCATTCTTCTTCACGAAGCTATATTCACTTTGAGGAAATTAGAGGAAACGGGTGCAGTTTCTCAACCACTCCCCTTAACCATTTAATCCTCTGAAGGGGGAACATAATCTAACCTTGTAAGTTACTTATATAAGAGAGGTTTTAGAATGGAACGTTCTAAGATGAAATTACATGTTAAATGCTCTCACTACACACTTAGTTTAAAAGAATTGAGTTGAGCATTCTTTGTAAAGTGATGCACTCTTTGGTAATACCAATAAGATGTGTACACCTGGATTTTTTTTCATATAAAACTGTATGTACTTTCCTAATACAATTTGCAAATGCTCTGAGTTTTTATGATGAAAGAATTTGCAGAGCTCCAGAACACAAACTATTGAGAAGCAGCTTGTGGACTCCTTTGATGCAGTTAAGATGCATGCTTTTTCCTAAGCAGGTTATAACACGGTTGGTTATTTCACTCAATTCTGAAATAAGAAGTCACAAAGTCAAAAACACTAGGGCAATGTTGCCTCCTTTCCCCTATGTTTATAAACAACTAACTTTCCCTTTTTGCCTCCACTTGTCAGCATTCTAAGAAGTCTTCTTGTAACACTCTTTTCTCACTGAATTTTTATGATCCCTACTACATAAGCAGTGACGTGGCTTTAAATGAGGAACCACTTGATACTGCCAACTCCCTCCACCAAGCCAACAAAAATGCAAATGGTTTGTAATCACTTTGGGCAGTTTTCTGAAAACTGAAGCAATAGGTGAAAGGCAAATGGCTTTGTCTAATTTCACTCATTTTTTGCAGTGCCTAATGTCAAATTTTTCTAAATTTCATCAACCGTTCTTTCAGATAAGCATTGTATATCATCACTATCATATACAAGGTGTTATTCCTGAGACTCTGGAGTACCCCAGAAAAGTGTACTTAGGAAAAGTTACATTGTGCTGTGGTACCAGGACCCCCCTGAGATTTGGGTGTGTATGTGTTAACTTCTGGCTCACTGGAGATTTTCATGGAGACTTATTATCACTCCAAGAATTCAGTAGGACAAAGGAGCATCCATGTGGGACACCTCTGATTATTTGGCAAGAGAAAAGAGTCAGGCAGAAGCATATGATGGCTCCTCAAGCTTGTGCTTGGAAGTGAGTCATGTCACCACAACTCATATTCCCCTGTAATAAGGTAAGGACCATAGTAAAGGAGGAATTGTCTGGCCATAGCAGGGGTATGGTAGGAATGAGAGCAATTGCCAGGAGTCCTAGGAGGACTGACAGAAGAGATGATGAACTCTCAGGGGCAGAAGATGGGTCACAGAGGAGGTGACAGAAGAGGACACCAGGGTCTGGGTGGATATGGTGTAGTGAGGTAGGAGTCAAAG
This sequence comes from Geosciurus inauris, assembly GCA_004024805.1. Classification (NCBI taxonomy): domain Eukaryota; kingdom Metazoa; phylum Chordata; class Mammalia; order Rodentia; family Sciuridae; genus Geosciurus; species Geosciurus inauris. The sequence continues at coordinate 60,970 of PVHX01003259.1, forward strand.
ATTCCAGGCTCAGAGATTGGAGGAAGGGTATCACCAAGACTGTGCATAAAGAAATTAGGAAAAAGAGCAGGTTGATGTGGGACTAGACAAGTTTGAGAGGATCTCTCAATATCCACATTGAATTACTTATCCAGCAGGAATTTGAAAACAGAACTCTCTTGATTATCTTTGAATCATGGCATCTAAAATAGCTAAGTGGTTCATAATTATAAGTTCTAAACACAAATATGTTCAGCCTCTCAGGTCATGCTTTTGGAGACAAGAACACAACAGGATCCTAGTCCCTTCTCAGCCTCTCAGGAGGCAGAGCAGACTCTGAGATGGAGATTAGCTTATACTTGTTGAATGTTCCTATCTGAGATGCTCGGGATCCAGAAGTGTTTCAGATTTTGAATTTTTTTTCAGATTTTGGAATATTTGCATACACATAATGAGTGAGTTATCTTGAGGTTGGGAACTAAATCTAAACAGGAAATGCTTTGGTTTCATATACACCTTATATGCAACTCCTGAAGGTAATATATTTTAAAGTAATTTTGCTTATAAAACAATTTCATGAGGCAAAATTTTCTACTTGTAGCAGCACTTTAGTGCTCTGAAAGGTTTGGATTTTGGATCTCCAGGTTAGGGATGCTCAACCTGTATTATTAGAAAGTGCTCTTGGTGCAAATACCTATAAAGTCATGGGGAAGGAAGCAGGATTTGGCAGAAAAGCCACGAAGCAATGTTGAACCAAGAAGACTCAATCACTGCCATAGAGATCTGGAGCTAAAATGAGCTTGCTCTACTTTCACCATAGACTGACCAGCTTATGCCTACAGGCTGCTTAAGAATGGTGGGGGCTGGGATTGTGGCGCAGTGGTAGCGTGCTCGCCTAGCACGCGTGAGGCACTGGGTTCGATCCTCAGCACCACATAAAAACAAAGATATTCTGTCCACCTAAAACTAAAAAATAAATAAATAAATATTTAAAAAAAAAAAAAAAAAAGAATGGTGGTTTTCTTCATCTGGAGAAATATCCACAGAAGGCTGCTGGCTGAGAATAATCTCCCCAAACAATCTCAGTCCCTGGGGGAATTAATCTTTCACTTCCAAATTGGGATCTGAGCAGTGTGGGACACCTACACTTGGAACAGCCAGGCCTTTTGTGGGCCTCTCCCTCCAGAATAGGGTTGCCAGTTTTAGCAAGCAAAAATGTGGAACTCCCAATTAGATTTGAATGTCAGATATATGGTGAATATATATATATATTTTAGTATAAATGTGTTCTGTTCAATATTTGGAACACACTTATACTAAAGAAAAACAACTCTTCATTGATTTTCTGAGATTCAAACCTTGGATGTTTTTAGATTCCACATAGGAGTGAGATTTGAATATGTCCCCTAAAAGTTCATGGGTTGAAAACTTAATACTCAAATTAAAGTATTAATGGTATTTGAGAGTGGTACCTTTGGCAGGTAATTAGAATTAGATAAAGACCATGAGGATAGGACCTGCATGATGGCATTAGAGGCATTATAAGAACAGGAAGAGATACTTGAGCTGGCAGCTTGCTCTGTTTCACCTTGTGGTGCCTTCTGCCATGTTATAATGCACCAAGAAGGCCCTCACTAGATGCCAGCTCCATGCTTTAGGGCTCCTCAGCCTTTAGGACCATGAGTTAAATAAACTTTTATTCTGTTATAATTACCCAGTCTATTGTATTCATTTATACAAACAGAAAACAAATGAAGACATCTGGCAACCTATCCTAGAGAAAACAGAAGAGGAAGGTCAATAGAGCAGAATACAGCCCTGGCCTCTCTAGCTGGTCTTGGGGTCCCAATTGAAACTCATCAAGGACCTCCTCTTCTCTCCTTTCTAGAGTCTCCCACCTTTAACCAGTGCCATGGTTTGATAGGTGTGAATGTGTTCCCCCAGTATTCTTGAGCTGGAAGTTTGTACCTCAGTGTGGTAATGTTGGAGGTGGTATGACCTTTAAGAGGTGGGGCCTAATGTAAGAAAATTAGGTCATGAAGGTACTGCCCTTGGAAGGAATTTATGCAGTTCTTATGGGCCCTGGGTAGTTGTCATAAGAGAGTTTTGATTAAAGACCAGCTCCTGCCTGGTTTGTGGCTTCCTGTGTGATTTTTCCCTCTTGAATGTATCCTTGCCACTGTGATGCCATCTACCACAAGTTCCTCACCAGAACAAACCTGGTGTTGGTGCCATGCCCTTGAACCTCCAGAATTGTAAACTAAATAAACTTTCTTTATAAAGTATCCAGCTACAGGTATTTTGTGGTCTCAATGAAAACTGGACTAGTACAGCCAGCATCTACCTCTGCTGGACCAGCAGCAAGACCCAAGCCTTCAACCTTGAGGGACTTGAAATCCTGGTCACCAAGCCCTTCCTGGTTTAAAGGTTCTGTACTCTCACTTACCATTTTCTATTGGCACTGCACAAGGGAAGACCAAGAGGTGCCCAATGGATCACCAACTCTGCCACATGGTATAACAACCCCACATCACCTGATGATCAGAGTCCTAAGGGTGCCTTCTCCTAGCCAGCTCCCACCTAAGGAGCCTCCTAGATGCCTGCCTTAGCTTTTAGTCCAGCACACTCTTTGTGTCTCCTGGAACCAGAGCACAAATTTCCCACTGACTATTGGCAAGGATGATAAATGGGACCACTCATTATTCCTCCATGGCTCTCTCAACTGCAGATTCTACTGAGGATGATTATACTCTGAAGGTTTTTGATTCAGTGTGAGCTGCATCCTCCCATCTCTTCTCCTACCACATGGCCTGGCTGTTGCACCTATACCCTGATGACTGTGGGTCTCTATTTTCTCACACTTCTGAGATATATAGAGCTGTGTGTTGCCAGTATCTCCAGTGGTCTTGATGATATAGTGCTGTGTCCCAAGAGTGTGACCACACAGTGATTACATGTTATCTCAGTTGAGAACCAGTTCCACGAGGTATCTTCAGGATTCTACTGACACATCTAGGCAGAAACAGATGCTCCTTGACTTCTGATGGAGTTACATCTGGATAAACCCATCAAAAATTAAAAGTATCAAAAGTCAAAAGCATTGGTTCACCTAACCCACCACGCATCCTAGCTTAGCAAACAGCACACTATAGAATGTTGGCTGTTTCCCTTCATGATCAAGGGCCTGACTGAGGGCTGCCCAGCATTAGGGAGAAGATTATATTAGATATGGCTGGACCAAAAAAGATCCAAGTTCAAAATTCAAAATATAGTTTCTACTGAATGTATATTACTTTTGCACAATTATAAAGTGAGAAAATAAGAAGTCAAGCCATCCTTAGTTGGGGACCACTTGGTTCCTTTGGTTCCTTTGGGATACAGCCCCTTTCTTACTTGGCATTTATAACACATCCCCAGCTGCACCATCTTGTAACTTGACCCTGGCTGTTGGCCTGGAGGATGGCCAGGATGGTCAAGGGGGCAGATCCTGTTGACTTGCAGGAGAAACCGCTGCATCTTTTCCAAATATGGAGAACACAGGCTTTAAAAGGAGAGAGAGTTCGGAGACTTCCTGGTCACCCCACACCCTCTTCAGCCAAGAGAAAGAGCCCTTCTTTTCCAAGGGCTACCTGGGCAGCTTCTCCCAGCGTCCTCTCAGGACCTTGTGCAGGATTCATCTCTCCTCTGCTAGGTGCCTTATCTGTGCAATTCATCTGCTTGTTTCTTTTATTTTTATTTATTTTTTTCCAGCATTGAGACATAGTTTTTTAATGTGCAGGATACATTAAAAAAAAAAAACTGGTAAAACAGTCACTTTAAAAATTGTGACTCTTCCATCTGATCTTATTAATCTTTATGAAAAGAAACTGTCCTCTTAAGGTGTCCTTGGGCCCTCCTGGGCAGAAAGGCAAAGGGCAATTTTTTTTTTTACTCCAAAGTATTATTGGCTCACACAAGGTTGGAACAGACTGAAAGTTACTTTCCATAATCAGGGGCTTTCATTTTGTTAAAATTAAATTTATTTTTAACTGATACATAAAAAGATAAAAATCATACATGTTAATGGAGTACCATGTGATATTTTGACAAATGCACACATTATGGTAATTGTTTCTTTTAGCCATGATGTGTTAGGCCAATGCTGCTGAGACCTATAACATATAAAGGGCCAGCCTCATTTGAATTCATCGAACCTCTCAGTGAGAAAAGGGCAGAAAAAGACCTCATACGTTAGCAAACAGCACACTGTAGAATGTTGGCTGTTTCCCTTCATGATCAAGGGCCTGACCATGCATGAGACTGTTAAGAATTTACAAAGAAAATGTATCACAAGAAGTGACATTTCAGCTGGGCTTCTCCGGGCATGTCAGGGTGGAAGAAAATCCCAGGGAGGGATCTCAGACAACAAACATATTGTTCCAGCAACCCAGGAACTGGTTCTCCAGACCACTCTGGGTTCTGGGTTCTGGGGTTACCCCTTTGGTAGCTTGAGGAGGATTCACAGAGGATGTTTTAGAGAGGAAACTGTTGAGCCATCCTTGCTCCATGTTTGTTTAAGAACTGTTTAAGAACTTTATGTGTATGAACCGATTTTAGCAAGAGAGTTGTGACATTTATTTCAATTTCAAGATTAGCTGTTTCATGAAACAATTCTCTTTCAACTTCTCTCCATACATATTTTTAAAACCATGAACATGTTTAAAAAAATCTAAGACTCTCTTTTATGAACAAAGCTGATTTTTTCCTCTTTCAGAAGCATAAGGGGGCTGCCCAGGACAAGTCAGACAGCAATTCTATTTGGGTAGGAGCTTAAATTTATGATTTCCATCTATCCTGTAAAACTACTAGCATCCATGGAAATGGACATCCTTAGAAGTTTGATGTGGAATTCCTGCTTTGCATCTTTGACCTTCTATGAATGGATGGTTCTTACAGAGCTTTCTGGCTTTTGTTCCCCCTTGGGGATTGGGTGGATTTGGTCCCAAAGTCAGTGTGGCATGGCAGTGCCCACAGACTCACATACAAGCCTGGACATTTCTTGGGAGACAGGGCAACAAGAAGTCTGTCCTTCTCATTTGGATACTGGACCTGCTCTATAGATGTGGTCTGACTTTGGATGGGAATCTCTGCCCTTCCTTATCTTACAGGGCGGGCACGACACACACTCTCCTCCAAACCTGACCCCTAGCTATAACCTGGGGGCAATGTCAGCCCTCATTTCTGATGCTTCAAAAAGACATTGTGATGCTTTCAACCATAGTTTCCTCCATATTTTTTCACTATTACCAGGTGGGGAAGGGAAATAGACTTTATGATTTCATTTTAGAGATGGGCATATTAAGATCAAGGAGGTTATTTAGAGTTAGAGGTCAACAGAGCCTGCTAGGGAGTGAGGATAGTCGTGGTCACTTACCTTGAGGGATGTCCTGCACCCCTCAGCTTCTCTGAGGTCCCCCCCCAGGGTCTATTCACTCTTCTCCTCTTCCTTCATTCAGGTTGATTCTGAGGAAGCACAGCTATGTGGACGTGGCCTGGTTTGTATTTGAGCAGTCCAGCCTTGACCTGTCAGCTTGGATCCTATTCCCTTGGTTTTCTTCCCTTACTCTTTGCAGTCCACAGTAGCCTGTGCCTTTTCCCTACCTGCTTCTCAATTCCACCTCTCTTGCCTATGGAGAAGACTGACATCTGCCCTCTCCTTCTCCCCTGTCTCACAAAAGACTTCTGCCTCTATGTTCAGTTAGTCCTAATGGCCCAAGGAGTGAGCAAAGGAAAAATGGAGGGCACCATACAAGGCTTATTCTGTCCATCTCTGTGACCCATTGCAGAGTCAGACCCAGCTATGAAGCTCCCTTCTGAAATTCCCTTTCTATAAGTCTCCAGACCAACTAAGGAACTTGTACTTGATTGGCGTGACATTGGCTCTTCAACACCACAGTGATCAGATTCTCTTGGGATCCCAACCCGGGACTGGGATTCAGTCAGTGGATTCAGGAATCTGCATTTCCATCAGATAGCCAGAGGATTTCAATTCAGGGGATTCTGAGGACCACACACTAAGAACAACGCAGTTGGAAGAGAAGGATCAAGTGAGGCATCTTAAAACTTTCCCAGTTAGAAGTGACACACCCAAACTTGAGTTTTGGAAAGATAACTTTTCAGAGGTACTTGGCTGGACAGGAGAGAGAGCTAGCTAGAGAGAGAGAGAGAGCTAAAGATAGGATGTGCTGAGGGTGGGAGAAAAGCCTTGGAACTCATAGAAGGCACTGGCAAGGGGAGGCTAGATCTCAGACATGCTAGGGACTGCTGTGCTATTACCAGACACAAGAAATGCTGATAGAAGGGTGAGTTTAAGATCCATAGCCTGACTCAGGAACTTGGGTTTGCAGTGCCAGATGGACATTTAGGTGGATTGTTCTGTTAAAAAAAAAAAAAAGTCAGAAGTTCATTTCCCAAGGAGGTTAGGTAGGTGGACCTGGTCTAGGTGCTTGGATCTGGCGTCTGAGCACATGGAGGGAACACAGGAATGGTGAACTGTCTTAAACATAGTGGATATTGTGGTGAGCAGCAGGCTTCTCTTTTTTCCTACCCCTGTCTTGTCAGGTTGGGGCCAGGAGGAGGTCAGGAGGAACTAGGTTTCCTCTGACCATGGACACTGATCACTTCCCTCCCAGCAAGTTTATTCAGCACAGTTTGGAGTCACCCTGGGTGGGAACAGCCAAGGTGACTTCCTTTTGAAGCCTGAAGCAGGCTGCTGAACACAGGAAGGAAATGCTTCATGTACAATGCCCCTCACAGTAGAAGTGGGAGGGGAGAAGACCTAAGAGAGGGAGAAGGATCAGGGGCTAGATGGGCACAGATGGAGCATGCACAGGATAGTGGGAAACTTCCTAGGAGTACAAGGACTCTTAGGAGCATTCTTCTCCCCAACTGATTTTTGAGATACTAAGCCACATATCCTGGAAGAAAGGAGCCTGAAGGTTTGTACTCAGCCTAGAACCTGTTTCCATCACTGAGGAATGCCCTGGGGGAAGCCAGAGGACTCTACATAAGAGCCAAGTCCACTCTGGGTTAGCCTTCAGTGACAAACTAGAGGGACCAATCTGATGTCTGGTCTGCAGCTAAGTCGGAATCTCTTCACAGATATTCAATAGTTTCTCATATAATCCCACAGGGAAGTGAAGTAGGCAGTATGTCTATTTTAGAGATAAGCATGATGAGGTCTGGGAGATTACTAGAATTACCCAATGTCAACAGAACCATCTGGGGAGTGAGGATAGTCTCTGTCACATGCATCATCAGGAAATGAACCCAAAATAATAAATATGGAAAAACATGTTTACTTCCTTAATAATCACCCTACTTGGAAGCCTGCTTGCTCCTTGCCTTCCTTCAGGTCTTTATTCAAAGGCCAGTTCACATGGACGCCTTCCAGTACACTCAACACTCACACATTGCATGGACCTTAATTTGTCAGAGTAGCACCAATCACTAATCACATTCTACTCCTGTCACTTGGATGTGTGTTTTGTTGCCTCTCTGGTCCATCTTGCTTTGATTCTCTTGCTCTCTGGCATCACCAGCATAGGCTGGCATCTGAACATATTAGATGCTCAATAAATATTTTTAAATAAAAAAATAAGTGAGTGCCTGTTCCATTAAAAAGAAGCAAATTCACACCCATTTAAATGAGAACACAAAAACAATTGTGTGGATGAGATAAATACATTCCTTTAAGAGAACAAGTAGATACTCTGGTTCAAAGATATTCATCTCCACATTGGTTACTGTAACTTTTAGAAATAATTTAAATATTGAATCATGGGGGAACCACTAAACACACATTGGTATATCTGCACAGTTGGAAAATTATATTTATGAAAATTTTGGTTAATTTGGGGGGAAAGGCTTATGATACAAGGTTCTGGCAAGAAAGCAGATGCAAAATTGCATGCATGATATGATCTTAACTCTGAGAAAAATGTATAAGAGTTAGGGAAATCCCCAAAAGGTTACCAGCATGTGTGGTGGGGCTACATGGTATTTATATAAATAGTTCTTATCTCTATTTTTCCTGAATTTAACACTCTTTTGGGGGTCTACAAATACATTATTATCAAAATCATGAAGATATTTTCTTAAGAACAGAAAATTAACACATCACAAGATTGACTAATCATATTGATTTATATCAAAATCACCATGCCTCTTTTCTTTCTATTTGGACTGCAGATAGAACCTGCCAGGATCACTCGGCCACTACATCCCCAGCCATTCAGTTTTGTGGCAAACTGCAGAGGGACCAACCTGATGTCTGGTACTTTTTTTTTTTTTTTAATTTGGAGATAGCATCTCACTAAATTGGGGAGGCTGGCCTGGAATTTGTGATCCTCCTGCCTCAGCCTGCTGATTCCATGGAATTACAGGTGTGTGAACCACACCTAGGTAGGTCAATGCTTCTTGGCCTTCATTTTGACTCAATTCCTCCCTCTCTTCCAGTCCCTCATTCTCTTCCTGTTTATTGTGTAATTGATTTCTTAAACATGTATTTGATGCTAATTACTTGTATTTTCACATTAATGTCTTTTTCTGGGTGGCTTAAAATTGGACTTTGGATGAGTGAAGCTCTTAGCAGGGAAACATAGACCCCCATTGTCAGAATTCAAAGCTGACATACTAGGCTAGGTGCTAGGGGAAATATAAGCATATTACTGCATGGTTCCTCCCCTCAATAAATTTTCATCTGAGTGGCTCCAATGCTCTGGTCTTTACCTTGGAGGAACTATTTTTACCAAAACCACTAGTGACATTCTCCTGGCAAAACTCCAAAGGCCTCATCCCTTTTTTGAGCCTCTGGGCCTCTCAGTGCCTCTGTGTCCCTCAAGACATCTCTTCTAGAGTGGTCTTTAAGGATATCCTGCACCCAAAGAGTGTTCACAATCTGTTGGGTATCTGACTAATCTCCCTTACTTCTTCTCAGAATTATCTAAGCCTTGCTGTGCCACTGAGTCACTCTCAAGGACAGAAAAATTTTTGTTTTCATGACACTAGTTGTCCTCATGACCTTGAACTCAGTGGCCTGTGTTGCCCTCTTCAACTCTCTCTCCACAACTTCATTGCTGTATTGACCTCTACCTACTCTTGACTCCTAAATTATTAAGCGTTTTCTATAGCAGTAACAGGACTCTTTCAGGCCCAGTCCTATTTAGCCACAACTTCCTCTTTCTGGACAGGTCCTCTCTGACCCACTCACCTCTAATGGGCTGTGTCAGGTTTAGTGCTCAGAATGTATATTCTCTATCCAAACTAAAATATTTTTCTGTAATGTAACTAAAATCTAAAAACAGCATAATATGATTATCCAGATATTTCATCAGATAAATTTTCTTTTTAAAAATGTTTAAATTGAAAAATTTTTTATATATTTATGGTGTTAGTCAGCTTTCTATCATGGTGACAAAATATCTGAGATAATCAACTTAAAAGGAGAAAAAGTATATTTTGGCTTATGGTATCAGTCTATGACCAGTTGGCTCCATTGGCTTTTGGGCCCACGGTGACACAGTGTATCATGGTAGGAGCACACCGCAATGGAGGCTTGTTTGCCTCATGGTACCTGGGAAGAAGAGAGAGACAAAAATGAGAAACAGAGGTCCAACTGTCTTCTTTAAGGGTGTACCCCAATGACCTAGCATATTCCTATGAGGCCCCATCTTCTAAAGGTTCCAACACCTCCCAACATTGCCGCAGGCTGCCAACCAAGCCTTTGATACACAGGCCTTTGGGGGACACGTCCAAAATAGAGTTTTATTGTTTTGATACAGGAATACATGGTGAAATGGCTAAGATAAGATAATTAACATATGTATGACCTTATGTATTCATTTTTTTGTGGTAAAAACATTTAAAATTTACTCTGACCAATGTTCAAGTATATGAGTCACCACAACAGATCTCTTGAACAATTCCTCTAGTCTAATTGAAACTTTATATCCTTTAGCCAACAGCCCCTAACCTTGGATGTTTTTAGATTCCAAGCAGGAGTGAGATCCTGCAGTACTTGTCTTTCTGTGTCTGGCTTATTTCACTTAGCATGATGTCCTTCAGGTTCATCCAGGTTATTGAAATTACAGGACTTAATTTTCCTATGATCATGCTTTATAATGTTTGGTTTGTATGTTGTTAACTATATTTACTGTACTGTGCAATAGAACACCAGAACTTATTTCTCCTAACTGAAATTTTGTATCCTTTGATCTACTGTATTCCCAGTTCCCTGCCCCCAGCCTCAGATAGCTACCATTCTGCTCTCTACATCTATGAGTTCAACTATTTAAGATTCCACATGTAAGTAAATAATACATGTGGTATTGATCTTTTGGTGCTTGGTTTATGTCATTTAACATATTGTCCTCCAGGTTTGTCTATGTTGTCACAAACGGCAAGTGTTTTTTAAGGCTGCATATTTTTTTCATCCATTCGTCCATTAATGGACCTTTAGTTTGATTCTGTGTCTTGGATATTGCAAACAATGCTTAAATAAACATTGGAGTATAGATAGTTCTTCACATACTGATTTCATTTCATGAATATATGTCTAGTAATGAGATTTCTAGGTCAATGGTAGTTCAGTTTTTGATCTTTTGAGGAACCTCTACACCGTTTTCCAAATGGCTATATTAACTTACCTTCCCATCAATACTTTATCAGGAATTCCTTTTTTCTGGATTTAAAATTTTTCTTTCGGGGGGAAGACTGGGGATTGAACCCAAGGGTGCTTTACTACTGAGCTACATTCCCAACCCTTTTTCTTTTTTTATTTTGAGACAGAGTCTCACTAAATTGCTGAGGGCCTTGCTGAGTTCCTGGGGCTGGCCTTGGACTTGTAATCCTACCTTAGTCTCTTTAATTGCTGAGATTACAGGCATGCAAACTTGTCTTGTTCATCTTCAGTGGCTGAATTTGGATGTTTCTTCCTTTTCCACTCACTATCCTTACAATGACCATTGAGGTATGTTTTACTTGGTTCTTCTCCAGCTTTCCACATAATACCCTACTCCTGCCAGGACTTAAGAGTATCCCATTATTCCGACACCTATCATTCTGTTTTTTAAGGAAGTAGATCATTAGACATTTTTAAAAAATGGTTCCTCTGATTATTTCTGTCTCTCCTTGTTTTTTTGTGCCCTTGACACTTTTGATAGTACTAGCCAGTTACTTTGCAGAATGTCTCTGAGTTTGGGTTTGTCTGATGTTTTCAGAAATCTGCTGAAGTGATGTTGTGTTCTCCTGTGTGCATCACATACAGGGCATGTGATGCTAACAGGCCCTATTTGTGGTGCTATTTCTCTCTCTCTATTTCCTTTTTTTTTTTTTTTTTGTTTTGTTACTGGGGGTTGAACTCAGGGGCACATGACCACTGAGCCACATCCACAGCCCTATTTTTTTTTTATTTTATTTAGAGACAGGATCTTACTTAGTTGCTTAGTGCCTCCTACTTCAGCCTCCCAAGTCACTGGGATTTCAGGCATGTGCCACTGCACCCAGCTTGTGATGCTGTTTCTCTTGAATTACTCAGTCAAGGAAATGTCTGCAGGGTTTCTACTGAACAGTTATAATTTTTCTCTTTCTAATCCATCCATCTCTTAGGAGAGAGAAATTGAGACTATGCAAATATCTTGTTCCCTTGCCACTCTGACTGGTAATTTTAGTTACTGGGAGTGGATCTTGCCTGCAAAAATTACTACTGGAAATATTGCCTATTGGTGATTTTGTGTTTTCCTCATTTCTTCCACATTTGTTAAGCTGAATTCTTCTAAAAGAAAACACTGTCCCTTCTCTCCATTTACTTATTCATTCAATTAGTCATTTACATCAATGTGGACTTGTAGATATTTATTTTATTCTGTGAATGAGAATCCAATATACTCATTATTTGTTGCTCAAATAGTTCCAGGTTGGCCCCTTGAGAATTCCAGGTTGGATGGAAGGAGCTTCTCTTGTGGCCTCTTGACACATCCTTTTTTTGTTCAAGCATTTGCTTATTTTCTGACCCCATACATATTTTCCCTGCTCAAATTCTGGAATCAACCACTTCTCCATGAAATCCATTCTTATGTTTTTGAATCTTGTTCACAATGACCATTGCATTTCAGTCACCATATTTTTGTGGAGGAGCTGGCCCCAGAGAGCAAGGAGGTTGCTTTTTTGGATAAAGTTATAGCTACCCTGCCCAGAACAGCATCTAACCCAGCTTAAGAGTTTATGGATGTTCTCAGAAAAATGGGTAGAGATTGGCTTACTCCTATCTTGTTTGGTTGCTCTTTATCATTTAGCAAGAAGATTTCTGGAGAATGGCCAGAAGAAACTGATTGTTTTGAAGCAATTCCAGCTTCTGCCAGCCTGGGGAGCCTGAAACCAGGAGTCAAAACTCTGTCCTTATTTTCTAAAAATAAATCTTCAGGAAACAAGATTCAGGAGAGCCTGGCTACAGAAATGAATGCTTCCCAAGCAGCCAGGAAACAGGGACAGTGAGACAATTTAGTAAGGTTTAGTAAGGACATGAGACAATTTAGTAAGGTTTTTAGCATTAAGCTTTACACTCAACATGCAATACTGAAAGGAATTCTGAAGGATTCATTGACATGCATTTGCTAAATTTATAAAGAAACAATTGAGGGCCAGGCAGTGAACTGCTCAGCAAGGTCATCAAATGTTTTAAGTATTTGTAGTAGGTCTGACTCTGAGCAGCAATATGAGAAGCATCAGGACTGCTCTTGAATAGTGGTACCCTATAATAAAGTACTTGAAAAATGCATTCAGTCATTTTATCATTGGCAAACATTCTAACTAACTGAGCTTTTCAAATATACAGCTTGAGTGATGTAAGATATGCTAGAATGATCTCTCCATTTGCCATTACTGCATTGTTAAAACCAGGAGATTCACCATTTAGATTCACAAAAGGTTCAGGAAATGTGACATAATAAAGTTTTGTAAATATTAATCCTTTACACTTTGTAAGAAAAGTCAAAGATTTCTGTATCTTACAAAATTGTCAACTGTCAATCCTGGTTCCTGACTCATTTTGGGACACTAGCCTTAGAAATCCAGTTGAAATTTTGGCTCACTTTTGGAAGTTCATAGAGAAAAAGCAGAGTTTAAAATCAGGCAATGCTGAGCTCCAGTGTCAGCTCTGCCCACTGCAAACTGTTTATCTTAGGCTATAATTTCATCTTTCATCCTTCATCCCTCATCTGTTCATGTGATAATAATCCAACATCTTCACTGACCTCTTCTTTCTTAATCACCTACTATATGCCATGGTCTGTGCTAATTTCTAGAGAGATGCAACAGATGAATTCCTTTCTTTCACTGACTTCACACTTTTTTGGGGTATGGGTGCTGAGAATGGAACTCCAAGCATTGCATATGCTAGACAAGTGTGCTGTCACTGAGCTATACCCCCGGCCCATGCAATTTTCATGTCAATGTTGGACTTATGGATGTTTGTATTATTCTAAAAGTAGAAATCCAATACTACTTTACTATACCTTTATTTATTTATTTGCATAATTTCCCTCAACTCTTACCATTGGGAACTCCTTCAGGTTGACTCCGTCCTGAGAGGTTCGCATTTTTCATTGAATATGTCCTTCTTTTCTAGCTCCACAGATGGGAACATAAGGATTAAACAAGCTCCACCTAAGGAGACTGACTTAACTAGGGCTGACGGGGATGAGAGAGAGAGGCTTATGGGGTTGGGGTGGAAAGTGCAAAGAGGAGATGGCATGGTGCCTTTGAGGAACTGAAAGAAGGATGCAGGCTGAGAGCTGGTGGGGCATGTGGCTGGAGGAGGGCTGAGTAGGGCAGATGCTGCTGTGAGGGGTTTGAGTCAAGTGAGCTCAGATGCATTTTAGGGGAACTGAAGCCTTTAAGGGTTTTTAACAGGGATGGTTTTAGGATTAAAGGAGGTAATACCTAGTACAGTGTTTGCCACATAGGAGGCATTAAATACAGGATAGCTGCTGCTGTTTCTGGCACTGCTGCTATTGCTCCTTTCCGACTGTTTACTACCACTATTGCTACTGCCACCACTGCTGCTCCTTTGCTATTACTGCAGTTACTGCTACTCCAATTACTACTTTTACTACTTTGCTACTGCTTGTACTGCTACCAGCAGTACAACTGCTTCAACTACCATTATAACTACGATTTCTACTACTTCTTTTGTATCTTTGTAAATAGTCCCTTCTCGGGAAGCGGGAATCAAAGTTTTTTTTAAGTGAGCTCTTTTCATATCTGAAGACCACAAACTGGATCCCAGCCATTCCATAACCTCTCTGCTAATTTATAGGGATAATGTTCACACTCAGATGCAGTGTATACAGGAGTCTAGGGAGCTTTCTGGAGCGCTTCCCATCCTGTAGGAAGCTCTGGTTTGGAGAAGACAGGCTTAGACCTGTAGCCAGCCACATACCATGACTTCACATAAGCATTTGTTATCTGTTACCATACCAGTCTTTGAAAATGTGATTTCAACACAAGTACCTTTGCTTGGTAAATAAACACCTACTGAGGCCCTATATCATGTCAGACACTGCTTTAGGGTACAGTAGAATAAAGTGGGTCTGGCCATCTCAGAGCTTATATCTGTGTGAGCAGAGTATAGGAAGGGTCTCCAAAAGGATATATCAGTCATATATTTATACTTGTTTAAATTTAAAGTGTTAAAAAGTCAGCTGAAGCAATCCTTAACCTGGAGAGGAACAGGGGCCCTATATGGGTGTCTGTGAAGTACCGTGTGCTCCAAGGGAGGTTCCTGAAGGGAGGTGGGGCTCCTGAGGCAAAGAGCTGGATACGGAATGTTCCTTGGTGACTGCCATGGCCCACTGAAGATGGATCCCATAAATGGATTTGTGGATCCTGGTGTTCAGCCAACAATCCTGAAATGAACAATTGGCAACACAACTGTGAATGAAGAACAATACTAATATAAAGCATAGGAAAGTGAGCAAATAGCAGAGCTGGATGTTGTCCTGTTAAGTATGGGCACCTCGTCAGCCTTCTAAGACCAACATGTAGCATGGAGCAGATCTGATGAGAAATCAGCCCTTTACATTTGAAATTCTCAAAACAGCTTTTGGAAATGTGGATTTCCATCCTCCTTCATTAGCATTGAACCTCAGACCAGATGTGTATTTTGCCCTAAGGTATTAACTAATGACTCAGCTCTAATTCAGAGGATGCCAGGTAGCAGCTTAAATCCCCACTACCACCCACGGATCTGTGTTATGTAGAAGTTTGGAGCACACAGGCTTAGTCACCCAAACCCTGCACTCACTGAATGAATAATTTATTCCATAACATTTATGGCAGGTCCCAAAATGGAAGTTGGAAATGCTTAGATGAAGGAGACTCCATTACCGCTTTCAAAGATGGAGTGCAATCTCTCCCCCTACCCCTTGTTGAGACCTGACTAAATTATTTCTAACTATGTGAACCTGAGGAAGTTTTTTAGCAACCTGAGAGTGGAAATAACCAACTGGAGGCTGATGTCTAATGATGTGATATCTAATGTTGTCAGCCAGTGGGCTGGCACATCTTTTTCCAAAGGGTTGGCTCACTCTGATGGAGTAAAAATGAGATGGATTTCCTTTCCTTTCATGACTCAAAAAGTACTTCCTAAGGATAATATGACTAGAGTTAAAACCTTCTTGTCAAAATGCTTCATGCGGTGGCTAATTCAAGATAATTGACATCTGCATTACCTTACCTACTTACCATTTTTTTGTGGAAAGATCACTTAACACCTACTCTCAGCCTTTTTCAAGTACATTGTTATTAACTATAGTCAATATGATGCACAATAGGTCTCTTAGACATATTCCACAGTGTGTACATATTTCAAAACATCATGATGATACTATAAATAAATACAATTTTAATGTGTCAATTAAAAACAAATACAAAATAAGAATGTGCTGTGCTCTTTGGTAGGAAAGATAGTATGCAACAGATTCTCTCATGTGGGAAGCTGATAAGGGCTAAACGCCTAATGAGATTTTGCCATTTAGGACTGATGTCTTTTCCTGGTTGCACTTGTGGTTATTGTATTCCTCCAAAGTTGGAACAAACATTTCCTGAGTGCCAGAGTCCCATTAAAAAGTAGCAGTAAAATTTGGACATTATTACCCTAGCACATGTATGATTATCTGACTGGCATGAAAAAATCATTTTTACATCATGTACAATCAGAAAAATGAGAAGTTTTACTCCATTTATGTATGATGTGTCAAAATGGGTTCTACTGTTATGTATAACTAATTAGAACAAATAAAACATAAATAAAAAAGTAAAAGTAATTAAAACCATCTTATTTACAAAATAAAATGTCTCCAAAGAGTACCTGAGAATGAGAAGACCATCATAGATGGAAGGCTGGATAAGTGAAGAGCATCCTGGGCCATGAGACCAGTCCCACCAGGGAATGTGCATGAGGTCAGGGAATATTGCTTTGGGGTACAATCTAAAGGTAACAACTTCCTACTGAAGATTCCTGCTAAGAGACTAGGTCTCCATCAACAACAAACAGTTTTGGAGAGCAGAGGGCCTCTTTCATGGAGAAACAGACCCATTCTCAAGGGGAACATAACAACAATGAAGTGTTCTTCCTCCCAGGGATTACGGGAGTTTCATCCATCAACAAATTCTGAGGCAAAAGACAACACTGAGATATTTCTCTCACTGCCAACTCCCTCCACTAAAAATCAAAATACTTATTCCTAGGATAGTTTAGAAGAAAGAGGGGACAAAGAGCATTAAGTGGAAAAGTGGACAGCAATCTATCTCATCTGTATTTTCTGGACTGTATTTAAATCTGTTGTGTGAACAGCAATCTATCTCATCTGTATTTTCTGGAGTGCATTTAAGTCTGCAGATCCTTTGCCCCATAGTGGCACTTCTGGAAAATTATCTAAGAAAGAAAATCACTTAGATTTTCAAAGAAGACTGCATGAAGAGTCCATAGGAACACAATACCTAACACTAGCTCTCCAGCTCCCTAACTTCCTCATGTCTTGACTTATGTTTTCTCCCTTCCTACCAGTAGGTGGGTCCCCCTAGGACAGGGTTCTGCTGATGCATCTGTGAGATCTAAAAGACACAGAGCAGGCATTCATTTAAGATTTGTAGAAATAATGAATGATACTGAAAAACAATGGCTCCAAATTCAAAGTCTAAAACAGAGAATATTGATAAAATATATCACGGTTATGAATCAATGTGCCATTATAATAATGATATAGAATTAAATGTATTGATCTGAATGTCAACACACACACTGTTGGGTGCAAACAGACTTCTGTATGACAGTATCTAAGTAGTAGTATCATTTATATAAAATTGTGTCTATCTGTGCAGTATGCCCAGATCCACAGCAGGAGGAATATTGAAAAGATGTTAAGATTAGATATCTCTAGGGGAATATGTGTATTTTATATACATATATCCTATTTTAGCAATAAGCATTTTTTGTCTTTCAGAACAAAGTGCTGGTTTTATATTAAGAAAGACAGAAAGGAAGAGAGAAGTGGGAGGGATTCAATTTCTCAGAGTCTCATACTTCAAATTCAGGTAGGGCATGTGATTGCCCTGGAACGACTGGGCTGGAATATCTCTGTGTGGAGTCACATCTTTGTAAAGGCAAGACTTTTTGTACTACCTCTCTCTTTGGAGTTTGGATTGAGAGAAAGGTTTGGTTTCAATCCAGATTCTAGTACTTGCCAGCAGTAAGGGTTTAAGCAAATGACTAAGCTTCTCTGAGCAGAAGTTTTTTCAACTGTAACACAGACAAAACATCCTTCTGGCAGAAATGGACAATAATTCTGAGCAATGCGTGTGTGCAGGTATCTGTATGCCCACATGCTCTGTGCTTTGTGCATGTGTGTGGTGTGTGCATATTGTTCTCAGTAATCTCCACCATGCATTTCTTCTTTTGTTTTTGGTACGGGGGATTGAACTCAGGGTACTCAACCACTGAGCCACATCCTCAGCCCTATTTTATGTTTTATTTATAGACAGGATCTCACTGAGTTGCTTAGCGCCTCACCATTGCTGAGGCTGGCTTTGAACTCATGATTCTCTTGTCTCAGTCTCCCAAAGTGCTGGGATTACAGGCATGTGCCGTGCCTGACTCCACCATGCATTTCTGATGTGGCTTGCTGTTAGTCCAGACAGGAGGGATGATGAAAGAAATTAAATGCAACAGAGCTACCAGGAGTCCTCTTCCCTCCCAACAGCTCATTCTCCTCTAGGCAGCCCACTCTTCCTCCTCTGTCACTGTTTTAGCCTCGTGGGGTTGAGGCAGAGCTGCCCACTAGAGCAAAAGAGGGGTCAAATTGAGGAGAAGTTGCTTGGGACAGCTGACACACTGCTGTTTATTTGTCAAATTCCCAAAGGTCCCCTCTACCAAGTACAGTTTGCCGACTCACATCATATCAGTCTCCTCTTACGTTATTAAGCTCCAAACAGAGCACTTTGTGGCTAATTCATCATAGCACAAAACTCCCAAGAACTGAGATAGAATTCCACCTCTTGGCACTGCAGCCACTCTTAGAGGAAAAAATCTGAGCATCTGGCAAGTCCCTGATCTCAGATAAAACAAAATATTTTAATTAAGGTTGATTTCTTCTTACTCTCAGAGGGGTCTTATATTGTGCCAAATGCTGGGTGATAAGAACTTCTTTAGTTTTGTTTTTTTAGATCTGTTTTCTTTCAAATTCTACCTCTGTGTAAACTTTATTCCTTCACATTAAGACTAGCTTAGCGGATTCAGAATTCTGGAAAATTGATCTAGTAGAACATAACTGGAGTGCAGAACATTGTTCCACGTACACTATAAAGATCATGGGGCAATTTGTTGCCTAACAGACTGAATGCACTTTACTGAATGCCTTTATAATCCTTTCAATGCTCTCAATAGTTGCTGCACCTTCCTATATCTCAGCCAGTGCCAGACAACAGCACTTTCTCTTTTTCTATTACAGAATTTCAAAACTGGGTTGTTTTAAGGTCTCAACTGGGAGACAAGAGTTGTACTTCCTTTTCTCAATATTTCTCTCCAGTGGACAGTATATACTACCAAAAATATTTTAGGAGATTACAGAATTTATCCAAATGGTAAAGAAGTCATCAATTTCACAAGAGTTTGTATTTTAAATTTACATAAAAATCAGACAAAACTCCAATACAATGACATGTAGCACACTTCAAGGGAAAGTTTATATCTTGTGCCACTTGATTTTAAACAGGTACCCCCAATGAAGAGTGGTAATTCTATAAAGTCTAACCCGGGATTCTCAACCTTAGCACTACTGACATTTGTGCCAGTTAATTCTCTGGTGTGGGGACTGTCCTGTGTACTTTAGAATGTTCAACAGCATCTTGGCCTCTATACACCAGATGCCAGTAGCAGCCCCCATCCCAGGTGTGACACCAAAAATGTCTCCAGACACTGCCACATGTCCCCTGGGGGCACTATCAGCCCCAAGGGAGAACCTCTGGTCCAACCCATTAGTGTTCAGCCCTCAATTCCAGTAAAAACCAAGCTAGAGCATTCAATAAAAAGGAAAGAAATGCTGATACATGCTACAGTATGGCAAATCTCTAAAACTTTATGATGGATGAAGGAAGCCAGACAGGAAATTCTACATGCTGTATGATTCCATTTATAAGCAGTATCTTGAAAGGCAAATCTATAGAGACAGAAAGGAAATTCAACAGTTGTCTCTGCTGGCAGTGGGAATGGAAATTAACTGCAAGTGGGCAGGGAGGGTCTCATTAGGGCAATAAAAATATTCTGAAACCAGATTATGGGGATGTCTGTACATTGTGGTAGATTTACTAGAAATCATTGAATTTGCTTTAGATGGGTAAATTTTACAGTCTGTAAATTTTATCTCAATAAAACTGTTCTTAAAAAAAAACATGCAACAATTAGGAGGTTGACAATGTATTGCAGAAGAAGAGAACCAAAGCAAGAGATTAAACCAATCCCAGTGTTTTCCTTAATGAGAAATCATCTGAAAACAGAGAGATCAGATTCCCCACATTCTATATACTCAAATGACCGTTGAAACAAACCATATTTTTGCTGGTCAGACAGCTGCAATGTCTGTTAGCACCTGATGCAACCCAACGGGCTGTTTAATTAGTTCTGGTGTGTATCTTTCTATGGAAAATAATGTGTATGCATGGCCACCCATGTTCAACAAGGTCAGGAAGGTGGCAGGCAATTGGCATGAGCATGTCTTACAGTCTATGTTCTCTGTTAGGATATAAATTAGTTCACATCAATGCTGCGACATGCCTAGTCTCATGATATATAAAGAAGAAAAGGGTTAGAAACCACTCAGAATTCCCCATTGCCCACTCAAACCTCTATAATAGCAAAAAAAATTTTTTTCTCTTTCTCTCTCTTTGGTTTGCATTAAATGACAGCTGCTGCTGTTATTCAAAGAAATTCTGGGGACTGTCTTAGTGTAAATGGGACAGCACATGTGTTCTGGGAGAATGCTCAGCTGCTGTTAACGTACCATAAAAGCATGCACTGTTTAGATGGAGACTTTGTAATTTTCAGGGGACTTGAGACCTGTCCAGGGGTCAGCATCCCGCTTGTGAGTTGTATGTGTGTGTCTACTCCTGGTGTAGGAGTGAAGGCTTCTCCCAGCCATGTTGTGAACCCTAACCCCATTGAATGCACAGCCCTAAGTGAGGGAACACTTGACATTTCTAGAATCTTCAGTGTAACAGAGTTTAGCAAAGTGAGAAGTAGGTTAGAAATTGGGGCTTTGGAGTAAGTTATCCCAAAATGTCAATCTAGTAAACTTTTGAGTAAAGAAAAATAATTATAGCAAATTCATTTCCTTTCTTTAGTTGAAAACTACAAGGGTAACAAAGAGGAGAGATTATTTTTTAAAAATTCCAATTTCCCACAGAAAACACACAAAAACACTTTTTTCACTTAATGGTTATGACTTGGTAAATTGAGGCCTGGAGGGATTATTCTGGATCTGTCTGAATAGGTAGGTAGCCAAGGTGGTGACAAACCCACCCAGTTCCTGGTAACACTCAGGGAGAACAAATGAAGTGTCATGTAATTCAGATCAGGCCCAACTTGAAAATTGGAGGTTGAGGGCAGGACGGTACTGATCTGCTTGATTAAATCCTACTGGTTTCCTAGAAAATGTTGTGCAGAACCTTGTCTTTGGTTTTTACTGATTAATAGGTGCTGACAGATCGCCAGGACCACAGGATTTCGCCCACACATATTCTGTAAAGTGTATACACTGTATTCACAGGATTTGGGCAATAGACACACTTTAGAAATAAAATATGGACATAAGAAGGTGATATCACTAGAGAAGATTCAGTGTTTTTTCCCTTTACATAGAAGATTGCAAATTAAAAAATATAAACTTCAAAAGTAATTTCAAAAAGTTTTCACATATGGCCAGTTGTCAGATTATGTTTGGGACAAAGAAAAATTCTAGGCCAAGGAATGAGAGGCTGGTTAATTTCCAAAGTATAAAGTTTCTTCCACTCCATGGTTTCATGCTTTCTAATCTTAAGTGTGGACCTATAGAAACCAGAAGTGGGGTGGGGTAGTTGTCCACTGACTCAACATAAACCTAGTTTATTCCAGCTAAGAAAGCCAGAGGCATATTTGCCATTTTTCTTAGTCATTTTCTCTTTAAAATGGTTATTGTCATAACTAGATTTCAGATGGACCATTGCTTTTTTACTACTCAAATCTTTCTTTTGAAAATGTCAATTCTTTTCATAGATTTCAGAGGGTATTTTTTTCTAAGTTTTGGAGCAAAGCATTCTTATTTATGGAGTAAGAGGACATTGACCATGGTCTTACAGGTATCAATGGTTCTGCATTAGACTGAATAGTTGTCATTGGTCAGAATTGTATTGCTCTCGCTCTCTCTCTCTCTCTCTTTTTTACTGGTGCATTATAATTATACATTAAAAATGGATTCATCATACCACATTCTTACATGCACCTATCATAAGTATGTTTATTAGAACACATGATTCAGTGCTGACCTGTCCAACTATGGTTGAGGCAGTGGGTTGACTCAGTTTTTCCTGGGTGGTAGTCTCTGGGAACACTTTAGTTCTCTGTAGTAGAAATGTGCTCTCAGCCATTGTCCTGACCCAGATCAAAGTTTCTTCTCCCTCTTTCCTACTAACCCATCCATTCTCCCATGTAGTTTCTACCATGCCGCCTGCTTCTTTTTGGCACATTTGCATATTGGTCTTGTTCTGGTCTCTTACAGCAACTTTCTTCCTGGATAGACCCATGTCTATCTTATGGTCCTTCTAATTGAGATGCCATCTGTTGGCTTAACCAGATTACTTCAGAGGCATTCCAGATGCACAGTTCAAGTCTGCAAACCTCAAAGATGATTGGGATTCAAAGTTTTGTAGCCTCAAGGCATTTCCTTGAGGAAATCAATTTCTGGCATAAATGTATTGTGTTTAATTCCTTGCATAAATATATTATCCCTCATAGATTAGTTAGTGGGTTTCTCCACTATTCATTTCTGTTTATTAACTTATAAATTAGTCCATTTGGAATCAGCTATGTCATCTGATAATGTTGCATAGAACTTTGTTGTACTTCCAAATTATTTTGGCAGGTTGTCTTTGTTTTTCTCACATGAAGAGCTTGTTTTCCATTGGTTCCAATGTGGTGTAAAGTAAATAACTCTGGACTAGGGGTCAAACGCAAATACTTAATCTGGTTTTGCTATTTAAAGCTAACCATGGGTAGTAGATACCTTGAAGACTTGTTGGAGGAAAGAATTGATACCTGTGAAAGTGCTTTATAAATGAACAATACTTTTTAAAGTACTAAATAATTGACCAAATAAAAGTAATTTTCTGGATTCTAAGGTGAACTTCTTTCACTTTGGAAGAAAAACAAATTTTTGGAATTTCTGAAAGAAGCTCTTGAATTAAAAATCTAGAGAATCTGGCTTATTTTTTTAAAGAAATCTATAGAGAAATATTGCAAACTTAAACAGATTTATGTACCTGGCTGCTATGTGTGGTACTTCAGTGTGACCAGAAGCATTGTGAGATCTGAGACAGGAGTCGTTGTGGGGTACATGGCTGTCCTGTGTTGGCTTGGGGACAGTTGCATAAGGTGCTCAGTGTTAGATCAGATCTTTGGTAGAGCAGTATGGAAGCCCAGAGTCATAAGTTGTATATCTCTAAAAGAAATATTACTTCAAACTACTGTGTCAATTGGTACAGTGAACTTTGTTCAGAGCTGGTTTCACAGCAAACAATCAGCAGCAAGTTCTTCTGAGAAATGAGAGTAAAGTATGAGAAAGACAGTGAATGAAACAACCAAGGAAACAGACAGGCTATCAGATAGAAAGCGTATGGGTCTGAGTGAAGTGTGACAAGAATAGGGTCAATGAGATGGTAAGAAATAGATAATAGAGCTTAGTCAATGGTGCACCCCTATAATCCCAGAGGCTTGGGAGGCTGATGCAGGAGGATCACTAGTTCAAAGCCAGCCTCAGCAACTTAGTGAGGCCCTAAGAAACTTAGCAAAACCCTGTCTCTAAATAAAATATTAAAAAAGGACTGTGTATGTAAAAGAAATAGAGAAACACTGGATGCGACATGGGCGAGGTGGAGGGCAGGAAAGGGGAATGGATATAGTAAAGATGGTTGATAAAAAATATATATAAATATAAATATATATATATATACTGTTCATTGAAAGTGCATATAAAGGTGTTTAATATGAATAATGTAATCTGCTTGTAATTTTGTGCAAAGTTAGAAAAATTATGATTGTAACAATTTTTTTTCTATTTGCCTCAACAAATGTTTTCAGTGAACAGTGTGTACAGCTTCTGAAAATTTGTTTTTTTCTGTTATGTTTGATAACATGTATTAAAATGCAACTTTTGAGAAAAAAAAAAAAAGGACTGTGTATGTGGTTCTGTGGTGAATTCAATCCCAAGTACCAAAACTAAAAATAAAACAAAATAAAGAAAGAGATAATAGATAGTGATTTAAAATCCAAGCCAGAAGAAGGTAAGGGAAGCCAGAGCTGGCTCTGGTTGGGGATGCAGAAGTAACTCACAGACATAGTCAGTGTAGCTAGCCTTTCATCTGCACCCAGATGTAGCTCTGACCCTCTTGGTAGGTGCATGGGATCAGCTAGGTAGAAGTCCAGCACACTGCTGGATTCATAGTAAGAGCTATCAATAATTTTGATTTACTGATTTAAATATAGAAAAAGAAAATGAATATTTTTATAAAACAAAATAAAATGAAGCTGAGATGCTGGTGGGAAGGCTTCTTATCAAAAGGAAGTTTAAGAAGCTAAATTCAATTCCCAAAGGAGTTTAAATAATTTTACATATTTAGGCAGTACAGCATGATATTTTGATACAAGTATACAACAAGCAATGATCAAATTGGAGAAATTAGGATTTCATTTATTCTTATATCTTTGTTTTGAGAAGCTTCAAATTCCTCTCTTCTAGTTCTTTATACTACAAATTGTTGTAAACTGTAGTCACCCCACTGTGCTGTAGAACATGAAAAATTATTCTCCTATCTATCATGGAACCATTGACCAACCTCTCTATCTCCCCTCTGCTCTCCTCCCTAGCCTCTGGTGATCATTATTATACTCTTCTATGAGATCAGCATCGTTTAGACTCCACATATGAGTGAGAAACTGTAATATGTGTCTTTCTGTACCTGCATATTTAATTTAACATCATCTTCTCATTTGATTCAAACATTTCTTTTCCATGAAAAGAAAGACTCAAAAACATGGTGTCAGCATAAAGGGAAGCCTATGAAATTCCAGGTAGGCCAAATGAGGTGCTGCCCCTTCCATAGTGTGCTCAGATCTCTTCCAGTGTGCTATGTGGAGGGTGAAGGAAGTCTGAGCCCATTTCTAAAACTTGGGGCAGGAAGAACTTGGTGAGCAGAGGACATTTGGATCCCAGTAGATGGCTCAGTTGTGGGCTCAGTGAGTACACAGGTAATAAGATGACACACCTGGGACTCTGCTATTGTCTGACTCTCAAATACCCCTAAAAGGCCCATGTGTTGAAAGTTAGGTCATTGGGGGTGTGCTCTCTTTTGCTTCCTGGTTACCATGAGGTGAGCAGCTTCCTCACCACAGATCCAAAGGTAATGGGGCCATGTGACTGTGGATTGAATCCTCTGAAACTATATACTCTAATAAACCTTTTCTCCTTTAAGTTGATTATCTCTAGTGTTTTGTCACATCCATGAAAAGCTGATAACACAGGCTTCAAGAACACACATTTTTCGGAATTTGGGGGAGAAGTCAGGAGAGTGGAAGCACAGACTTGTACCCTGAGGTTCTAAAGGATAAACTGATATGCTACAATCATCCTTGCTGGTCTGAGGGGTACAGAAATTACCTGAATAAAGCCAGTGTGTAGGGAGACTCTGACAACAGGCCAAAGGAGTCAGTGGAAAAGAAATCCCCTGGACCAATGCTTTGATAAGAGTCTATGCAACTGAGCACTTCTGTACATCAGGCCCTTCAAAGCATGAAGATGACCCAGGTCTTGCCTTCAGGAAACTTGAGGTCTCTGGGCAAGGAAGCTGGAGCCCTATAGTTAAAGATTCCAGGCACAGAAGGAGGGCACATTTTATGACTGTCATCAAAATTCGCAAACACTTCAATTAGGTCATATCACCTAAAAGAGAACTTGAGGTTTTGCAGTACAGGTAGGTAGTCTTAATAAGTTGTATTCACACAGAACTATTATATATCTGACTCTGAAATATATGTGGGGAGATGTTAATTCAAAGATAAATTAGTGGGAATTCTTTGACAAAGAGAGAAGAGAAGGTTCAGCCCTTATTGACCTCCTGTATGATGTGGATCTTCTGATACTGAGTCTCTTAGTGGAAGGGGTACACATAGGAGAAAACAGCTCAGGAAAAACAAAGCAGCGTTACCATCCAAGGTCTTCAAAATAAACAAGGAATCTTCAAATGAAAGGAACATATGAAAAGTCAGAGAATCTTTTTGATCTTTTCACTTTTGTCTCTGTAGAAACAATGAAGTAGAACTATTTGGCTGAGTCTCAGGTGTTTGGGAACCCTGATAAAATCAAATTACAATAGGGAAATAGGGCACTAACAAAATCATAAATCATCTCAGCTGGACTTCCAGGGTGTCCAATATTTCCTGAGAAAAGATGGGGTTCATAGAGAAAGAAGAAAGCAAGATATGAAAAAGTTTGTTTTGTTTTTCATGAAGGATCCTAAAAACACAGAGGCATGACTAGTGTGCTTGACATCCAGGTATGAGAAAATCAATAATGATCATGGAATGAAATAAATGATGAGACAAAAAGGAAATGCATACATTAAAAATGTTCTTTTTCAAACTTTATTATTATGCTGGTAAAGAAATAAAATAAAAATTATGAAGCTGGGTATCTATTTAAGTACTAGAATGCTTGCCTAGCATGCATGAGGCCCTGGGCTCTATCCCCGGCATCACAATAAATAAATAAGCAAATAAATGAATAAATAAATATTACAGTAAAAGAAGAAAAAAGTTATGTAAATTACAATAATGTAATGTAACACCTGTAAATTACAATAATGCATATTTTGAAAAAATGGAGAAAATATCCATTGGTTACATTAATGAATAATTACAATTTCTTTTTTTGAGTCTAAAATTTTGAAATTTGTCAACGATTTTAATAAGACTGAACTACTTCTTATGCCAAGTTTTTCAATCTGTTTTTATTCATTGATCAAAGAAAGACTGTTTCATTGCAGAGTTTCTTTCACTTTAAGCAACAGATATACAAGTAGTCAGCATAGGATGAGATCTGGAGATTCTTCAGTCTCATTTCACAACAAGTTCTCTAATAGCATGTGTATGTTTTGGAGCGATCAGTTCTAGTGGTTTTCAAATACCTCTACAGTCAAAAAAATTTGAAAACAGGTAAACTTTCCAAGTGGCCACCTAGCAAACTGGAATTGAAGCCTCTTCCTATATACTTGCCAACTATTTCCAGTCTAGTCTCCTTTACAATAATGGAATCTCACAGTGTTAGATACCAACTTGCCCCCATGGAGCTTGGAATCAAAACTGTTCTGAATGTACTGAAAGATCAAAGTCTACTGTAGCTGAGTTTGCATACCGTGTTTCAGTCTTCCTTGTCAGCTGAGAATTCTCCACATGAACTTTGGTCTATATTATTAATGATAGGATACATAACTCAAATGAAGTTTATACGATTATAAATATATTATTTGAACTCTACAGCAAAGGCAGTTTGTCTTAGACCTTTTTTTTTTTTTTGGTGAGGAGTATTTTTATGAACAAAATGGTTTGATTGATGGTTCTTGGTGGTAAAAAAAAAAACCAAAAAACAAATTTTAGTTGGTGTTTACATTGTTTTTATAAATGCTCCACAGACAATGGGCCTCCGTGTCACCCACAGTGGGGCTGAGGGGCGTCCTACTGCTCTCACAGGCCTGCTGGGCCTGCAGTTACTATAAGGTAGTACAAGTAGGATCCCCTAATTCCTTTCAGACTTCCCTCCTGTACCTTGCTCTATTAAGAAGGAGGAGAAGAAGGAGAGGAGGAAGTAGGGGTGGAGGGTTGCCTTTAAGTTACCAGAAGCACCCAGGGGACCGACCTGCAGTTTGAATGCTTTACCCTGGAGTTGGGTAAAGCATTTTAGGCAGTTCTGCCTGTGAGACATATTCTGGAGACATCTCTCTGCAAGGTCTCCGTGTGGCAGCAGATGCCCCTAGAGAGCTGCCAGATTGCTGGGCACTGAAAGCATTGTGGGTCCCCTGAGCTCTGGTTTCTTCAGGGCCTGCTTTGCTTGCCAGCCAGGCCACTCCCCTGGGGCCCCTGACCACCCCCAAACAGGGTGGGAGCTCAGGCCCTGAGGTGTTGGCCCTCAGGTTCTTCGGAAGGTCAGTTCTTGCTGGGAGGACCCATGGGGCTGGTGAGAGGAGGAGGGATGGAGCTAGGGTCTTTTCCCCGCTCTCCAGTCACAGATGTGGCCCCCCATGGGTCCAAGAACACTGAACTCAGTCTGGGTCTGTGCTTTTACTCGCATGTGGCCTACATCTAGAATACTCTTGTCCCTTCTTTCAAGGACCATCTCTTGCCCAAAGCACCTTCTACTGAGCATCCATAGTCCCCTCTGCTTGTACTTTTTGCTTCCATGCTAAACATTTCCTCCTGGAATATTTGGGAGTGGCTGTTTCTCTCTCCAACTTGATTAGAAAACCTTAGAACTGTCCTGCTTAATAATTCTTTTCCCTGGGAACAATCTACATGGTGCCAGTGGGTCACGGGCCCAGTGGCACTGCAGGATACTCCTTTCCCTGATTCATGGTGGGGCAGAGGTCTCATGAGGGCCCAGATGCTTGGATGTTACTCAGCCTGCACAACCTTACCTTGGTGGGTAATCTCTCTAGATAGACCACTAGGGAAAGCACAAATCGCTGGGGGCACATGGGAATGAAGATCTCTGGGATGCTTTCTGAAGATGAAAGCAGTGAGTCACAGGCAGAGTACCAAATAGCCAGCTTCTGAGGCAAATGTGTAGGAGAGCTCAGACCTGTTTTTAGTATCAGCCCGTTGAAGCTCTGATGCTTCTTGGAAGCTGGTGGCACTTCCTCTGTCCTGTCACCAAGTCCCTGGCCCCACCCATGGCTGAGGGCCAGAATTTTCTGTGCGTAAGGCAATTGCCAGCTCTGTTTTTTGTCCCTGGGACCAAGTCAGGAGGACACAGGACAGGGCACTTCTGCCCAGCCTCCTCTGGCAGCATCATCATACTTCTTACAGAACCCCTTGCAAGGTCCTGTTGGCACCCTCCAGTGGGTCAGTTCTTTTTTCTTTTTTTCTTTTTCTTTTTTTTAGTTCTAATCAGTTATACCTTACAGTAGAAAGCTTTTCAATTCATTATACACAAATGGAGCCGAATTTTTCACTTCTCTGGTTGTGCATGAAGTAGAGTCACACCATTTCAGCAATCGTACATGTACCTAGGATAATGATGTCCATCTCATTCCACTGTCTTTCCTACCCCTTTGCCCCCTCCAAAGTTCCTCCACTCATCTCCCTCTCCCCCATGGGCCAGTTCTTACTGGGCTCTGGTGACATAATCTTGTAGCTCTTCCCCTCTGCCAGGGGGTCTGAAGGAAGTCCTGACAGACTCTGGTTGCTAAAGCATTCACTGTTGACTTCCTTGCCTCCATCCTTGATAATGTTGTTTCATTTGAGTTCTTTGAGCTAAACTGTTTCCTGCCAGGACCCTGGTACCAGGCTGTGGAAGACAGTCTTGCCTTCTTGGACTAGCACAGCAAGTC
Organism: Geosciurus inauris; assembly: GCA_004024805.1. NCBI lineage: Eukaryota > Metazoa > Chordata > Mammalia > Rodentia > Sciuridae > Geosciurus > Geosciurus inauris. The sequence continues at coordinate 90,388 of PVHX01003259.1, forward strand.
TCCAAGCTTAGGCAAATAACTTGCTAGTTGGTTTGGAGCTCCTAACCTTGTGTAACAATGGCGTGTGGAGACAGAAAGCCATCTGCTGATAGGGGCTGGGGGCAATTCTGTATTCCTGTGGAGGGCATCCTTTGCAGCACAGAATGACTAGCATTTCATTAGTTTTGACCCCACACCCCACCCCAAGTACTGGCATTTCAAAAAGATTGGGGGAATTTTAGGTGCATCTAGTCTGGGAAGTCACATTGCTTACATTCCAATAACTTGGCCATTTTCTGGCTGCAAGACTAGAATTCAATTTCTTCATCTGTTATATGAGAATAAGAGTAAAACTTGCCTTTCAAGATTGCTGTGGAGATGTGATTTCAAAAGAACACGTTTTAGTGTCCACTCTTGTGATGCGTTAAGTGCTCATTGACTAGGTAACTGTCCTGCCATCTAGAGGGGAGGTTTTTGGGATCACAAGGGTCCTTCCCAGACACTTAAAATGCCACCTAGGAAGTCTGGCCCAGGCCACATCATTGTGCCACCAGACAGGGTGCCCTCTGCTCCTTTCATCCCTTCTAGGGAGTTTCAGTGATGGCAGACTGGAGTAGAAGTTCCCCACATGAGTGGGTTGCCTCCTTGGGGACTTCCCCAAAGTATTCCAGAGAATTGGAACCAAACTAGACCTCAGCCAGGCCTGCCTGGCATGTGTCTCCCAGGCTCACTTAGTCACCATTTGGGGCCTTGGGTCTCTCATCTGCTAATAAACCATTCCCAAACTGCACCCTTAGGACCTGCACCTCCCACTCCCGGGCAGGAATAAGATTATAGGAAGGGGCCCTGCAAAGCAGAGAACAGGCTCCTTAACTGTGGGACAGTGACTGCCATGTGTGAAATGGTCGCAGCCCACTCTGCAGGACTCCTTTCATACACATCTGAATCTGCCAACAGCTGCAGCAAATTGCTGAGCAATGGTCCTCTCTTTTCATACTCTCCTGCCTTTCCTTCTGCAAATGCATCAGGCAGTTTATCCCCAATCCAAGGAGAATCCCAACAGCTGACCCCTGATAGGCCTCTCTCATGACTCCTGTTCTGAGAAAGCTGAGTGCCACTTGGGCCTGGAGCTGTGAAGTACACACCCTTTGCAAAGCAGAAGGTGACATTTTTCTGATGCACATGTAGGGGCCTTCTGGTTCTTATTTTCTAAAAAGGCTCCCCATTGTTTTGGGGAAACCCAGAGCTGGTCAACAAATAGCAAACCTGCTCACCAGCAAAGTACCGTTCCTGTTTGCGCCAGCTTGGCCACTCCTGGGGGTGGATGCTGAGGCTAAGGGCAGGGCCATTAGATAGCAAATGTACTCCAAGGGGAGAGAAGGCCTACCATCCTGTCTTTGGCATGTTCCATGCACATGGCTGCTGGTTACTAATGTGCAGTCTGGAGGGCTGAGCAGCAGTGGCAGCCCCCCTGAAAGCTTCTGTGGCTCCTTTGGCTAAGCTAGGAAGATGGCAAACAGTACTGTTGCCAAACACTGTCCCAAATAACATTATTCCTTGAATAATACCCCCAAAGAATAAACCTCTTACCCTGGAACTCCTTGCTATCTAGTTTTCTTAATCAGTCCTTTGTACATAGGACATACCCAAGTATGATCCCAACCAAAACTTCTCTTCTACTAACCCGACCTCTAAGTCATCAGCCACTACCCCACACAATTAGAATATTGAACTGCCTGTACTTTCAGGCACCTGCCAAAATAGCTCTTTTGACGTCTCGACTCTAATAACTGAACTTGAAGCTTCAGGAAAGTTTACTGTGAACTACTAACTCTTATGATCAACAGTTTGCATAGAGATCTGGAGCCAAAATAAACCTCAACTTGCAGATGTTCAAACACGCACTGGCAATTCTTTTCCCCTATGGAAAGAGATACCAGCTCAGCACTTGCAACCTGTCAGATGTTAATTTCAGCTGGTTGAGTCTGAGCTGCAAAATAGGACACTAATTGTGATACTGGCAGAAATGACACTGAAATAATTATGTCCCATTATTTGCTGTCACAGGACTCAAAGCCTCAAGCAGGGGTTGGGAAACAAGTGAGGCCTCCTTTCTGCGAGATGAGATGCTGCCGGTGTGTGACTGTCTCCAAACACTGGATTGTGTCTTGGTGCATCTGAGGACGAGGAGACTGCACTGAGTTGAAGAAGAGCATAAAATTCCCAACTGACAAGTGACAGGCTTTTTAAGTTTTCTTTTTTTTTCTTGTTTCATCCTTTCTCTGGGCAATAAAAAGGAAAGGGAAGAGGAACCACCCTCTGCAGGCTTGGTGATTTCTTGTTAAGTATATATATAAATACAAGTGTGTTGAAAGCACATTCTTAATAAAATTATTAATAACTCTGGGGAGGGGCCATTGATGTAGGATGGCAAGGGTGTGACTCTGTGTGTGTTCCTTATTTCTGTGATTGGAGACTGCCATGCAGAACAGCACTTGATGACCACCTCTGGCTGTGGAATGTGGGCTCAGATGTCTCCTTGGGTGCCACCAGGTATCTGTTGTCTAAGCTCCTCAAGTGTCCAGGTACTTGACTGAGCTCAGCACACTCTGAGGCATGGCATATGTGACTCCCCTGGAGGATAAGGAGTTCTTTGAAATAATAATAAACAAACAATAAAACACACGTGCACACAGACCTCAGTCACCAAAATCTATAGTTGTTTCTGTGAATGAGTGATATGAAGTATCCCAAAAGCAGAAATAGGGTTCCCTGGCATGTAGAAACTAGAAAGCATTCAATAAATTTTAAAGAACCACTAGCAGAAACCCCTAGTAAGGGAAAAGTATAAATTCAAGTTTAAGAAGGGTACTCTGAAAAATGTGACTTAAGTCACACAATTAACTTGGATAGAGTCCTTCAACAGGGGTGGTCTGCCTAGGACACAGGAAAGGCTGCTTCAGGGAACAAGCAGCCCTGCCCAGCCATGGGAGGGTTAAGAGTGGTGGAGACACCATGGGTTGTACATGTTTCCTTGGCTGTGGGAATAGAGGATGTGTTGCCTGGGGACATGGCCAGGTGAGGACAAAGCCCCTAGCTCTCAAACTTATGTCTTGACCTTCTATACTCACTACAAAATGCCCAAGGGATACATTGATTTGCTAAAAGTTCTGATGAGAGGAAGATATAGCCTCTCCAGGGGACAAAACTAGTCTTTGCAAAACCAGTATTTTCTCCTCCCCAATAAATTAGGAAATTTGAAATTTGAATTCTACATGAATTTTCATGAGCCTGGTCCCTGGGACTGTGTTCCAGGTGCCTGAACAATTTTGAACACTTAATTTACAAAAACTCAGAGGCTCCACATCTGGGACCCAGTCAGGTCCTTCTAAAGTATTTTCCTCAAATCTAACTTTATCACGGCAGAAGCACACATATCATCATGCAGTGCTGGAAGATGATATAAAAGAACCACTGCATTGGCAGTACGATCCCAAAGAGTGGACAGGCCACTAAACTCTCATGGCTCCAGTCACCAGAAGCACTTGCTTGTCCCCCCCACCTCCCTCCCCTCAAGTCCATTTGTCTGCTTGGTCACTCTTATCTCCATGACCATGACTTGGTTCTGGTTCAAGTCAGTTTGTATTCCTTCAAGTTAAAAGCTATGCATCCAATTAGAATAGCTAATAATGTGTTGCAAATGTTCATGAAATGAACTTGGGCTTGTGTATTCCTGTGTTAAATGCAGTACTTCCAGGGTTCTTACTCTGTTCAGGCAAAACATAACTTCTGTCTAAATTTCTTTTAGCCTGCATTGAGGATCAAATTTTCTGTGTGTGTGTGTGTGTGTGTGTGTGTGTTTTCAGTGCTGGGGATTGAATCACATTAGGTAAGTGCTCTCCAACTGGGCTACACCCCCTGTCCAGGGATCAATTTTCCTGTCATGGAGACATTAATTTGCCTTCCTAGTCTCTGTTGTACTATCTTCTGAAGGAAAACAGCCTCTTGAACTGAGCTTGTGAGCAGGTTCAATCTTGCTCTGTGATCTTTCATAGAAATCCATGTAACCTTCAAGCTCCAACAAAGGAAGAATGCATTGCACATGATGTTGAACTTGGTTAAGTTGCCCTTTATTAACAAAAATGTGTAGGTTTTGGTAAATTCCACTGTGGAGAACACAAACCATGGATAAAATATATACCAAGAGACATTTCCCAAGCTGGGGAATTTAAGAACATGAGGACAGAGTTCACACTGCACAATCCCCAGGTACTGGCTTCCTCCTTAAGTAGCTATTCCTGAGAAACAATTTATGATTACTACACAGTAACCAAAATAGTGCATGAAGCTTTCGAGATAGTTGTATGGGCATCAAAAAGTCAGGTTAAAGAAACAGACAGCAGTGGAGTTAGGGTAAAAATATTTTCTTTTGCTAAATAATCTCACAGTTCTCAACATATTATAACATTACACATATATTCAGTTTAAGATGAAAACAAACAAGTTTGCAAATCACTGTTGGATACTTAAAAATAAACTATGTTGCTTTTCTTTTTGGCAGCACCAGCCTAAAATTTGCAATATTTCAGAAACTTCAGGTACATTACAATCTTCTGAGAAAGGCCCAGTACTTCAGAATTCCTGGAGTGGCTGTGGAGAAAGAACATTACTGGCAAAAAATATAAAAAAAATTCAAAACCTACAGGAATATATGTGGTCATTCATAAATGTTTACACATACTTAACCATTCACTCTAAATATCCTTAATATTTTTCTGTCCTTTTATGGAGGTGCTGGGGATTGAACCCAGGGTTTCACGCATGCTAGGCAACTGCTATACCACTGAGTTATACACTTAGCCTTCTTAAATGCTTTTTCTGTTAGCATATTTACACTTCTTTTGGTTTACAGAAAAAATGTACTTTACAGGTGAATTGTTTTAGCTGAAGAAATCATTCTATGGCTACATTGCCCTTTTTTGTTGCACATCTGGGGTCTGTACATGTTCACAGTCTGCGACTTTGTTTTCCTTGGCCCCCAAAGAGCTCACCTTTGACATACCCTCTACATGAACAGGAAAATTGCTCTTCTTATTCAGGAGCTCTTTTTGTAGTAGAATTCGGAGAACCCAGGTTGCAACATCTTTTTAGGGAGAGGTTGAGTATATTTTTTCCTGTGGCTCTGCGTGCTTAAGAAATTTGAGTTGGTATAGGACTGACCATTGAGTATGCACAGCATTCTGGGATGCCTGTTACCCAGCTGCAAACTGTGGGTGCTCTCACAGCCTAAATGTGGAACTTTACCCCTTAGAAAGCATTATGGGAACCCAAATAAAAAATTTAAGTAGCTCAATAATACTGATGTCTTCCCCTTTGGCTTCAAAAGCAATCATAACTGCTCATTCAGAACTATGAGGCAGAATCCACTGGATTAACACACACACACCAAAACTTTTCAAACATTATTTAATGAGGTAGCTGAGATCAAAGATCAAATCCACAGCATACACCAAGGAACTTAATAAATGTTCAGGTATTTTCAAATGCATATGTCTACAGTGTCTAACAAATATTCTTCCTTCCCAATTCCTGCAGGTACATGCAAACCTTGAGAAAGGGCCCTGCAAAGTGAGAATAGCAAGGCTGGGAGTGCATGAAGCTGAACAGGAGGAGATAGGAAGGGCCCAATAGTGTATGCCAAGTTTGGCTGATATATTCCTGCTCATCATAGAACTCAATCAGGCCAGACTCACATGGAACAAACATCAATTAGAACCCAGGGACATGATGGGCTAAAAAGGAATCTTGATTTGAGGCAGCAGGGAGTTCAGGGCCAGGTACACTTACACTAAGCCTGAGGCAATACTGAGTATGTCCTCCACCTTCCAACACATTCCAGGGTCCCTGAAGTGACCTTCCCTCAGGAGGGGCCTGGGCCCCAACTTTCCCCACTATCCATCCCAGGTTCTGGGAAAGGCTACTGCTTTTAGCTGCTCATCCCCTGAGATTTCCTCAATGTCTGCTCACAGGCACAGAATACTTTCCATGCTGCTTGCTGAGCAGCTTTTCAGAAGTCAAGTTCAAATGCCTTCCATCTGGAGTCAAAGGGAAAGATGGCCATGCCAATCCTGGCAGGATGGATTTTATGACTCCCAGCAACATGAACATTCAGAGCTCACACATTCACATGCACACATCCTCACACAATGCACACCCTTCTACATGCTCATAGGCACAGCCTCACATGTGTATAAGTGCTGTACATATGCACTTGCTTACATGTGCCATGGCGAGTGTGTGGCAGCCCAGTAGCATCCCAGGTACAGTAAGCTCAGGTGAGGCCAGGTCCAAGGTCGGGGAGAAAGATGGGTGAAATGAAAGGACCTGGGACTGGGTGGGGTCACTGAGGAAGGAGCCCTGAGCTGTCCACCTTGCAGTGGTCATCTCCCTTTGCAGTCCTTGAAGGCAGTAGCCAGCACACCAGCACACCACAGGGTGCCTGCAGGCAACCCGGAAGACAAGCGGCAGGAAGGAAGGCACCAGATCCCTCTTAGGTCTCTGTAGTATAGTTATTGTAAGCCAGGGGAGGAAGGGCCGAAAAGCTGCTCCACCGCCTGGTGCCAGGCTGGGACTCCACACGCCCTTGCTCTTTATATTTACCCAGAATGTTTTTGGCTTCTTCTGCATCCCGCAAAGGATTCTCCCCATATTCTTCCTTTAGCCACTGCCGATACTGGAGAAGTTGGAAACAAATCCGAAATGTCACACACACATACACACCTGCATTCACAATGACTTTCACCTGTTACTTAATAGTAGAGATGTTGTCACATATAAACAGGGAAATCTATGGGCATTGGGTAATCATAGCTAACAGAAATAACTGCTCCTTCAAGGTTTTGGCTTGAGAACATAAAAATAAGTCAAACCAATGCATCTACTTGACAGACCTGGATGGAGCAGTTACTGTCTGTTGCTGAGGGTTTCTTACAAGAAAGAAGTGTGTTCATGCTGTCTAATAGTGGCAGCCAAGATTAAATTGCTGAAACCAGAAGAAAAATATGGAAAATTTTTACAATTCAGTAATCTTGTAAATAAGAATCTAAAATCTGAGTTCACATAACTAATGGTGGACAATATCCCCTACTATTCTTGCCTGGCTAATTACATCTTTAAAAACTTAAAGGCTACGTGAATGTTGAATTGCATCAAATAAACTTTCCATAAATATTAAAAAAAAAAAAACAAGACAAAAAAGAAAAACGAACAAGCGAACCAAATGAGGAAAATGGTACTTCACTAAAAGGAAGAGGAATATGTTAATATTAGGAATACCAGGCATAAGGAGAATGACAAGGGACAAGACCCCATGGCTACAGCTGGGGCACAGTACATTGGAGAAAACTTCTGTGGAGATAGAGGGGAGTACCCTTGAACCCAATGTCCTCTGTGACCTTTAGTTCCAACTTCCCTGATTCTGGGACTGAAGGAATTGTCCCAAGGCAGTTGCCTGCATCTGAAAAGTCTTCTGAGTATTGCTTACCTGGTGGACTTCATGTTTCTCAAACTCCTGGAGCTGCCTCTGGAAGCCCAGATTGGGGTTGGCACAGGATCTCCCTGCACGCACGGTGTGCAGGGCATCCTCCCAGCCGAAGTCCGTGATGGTCATGATATAGGCAATCACCAGTGTCACACTCCTGGAGACTCCCGCCAAGCTGCAGGGTGGAGAGGGTCACGTATGCAAGGGAAGTTTTGAAACCATGGGTCTGTCACCCAACCCATTTCAGGCCGGAGATTTGGAGCATCTCATTTTAGGGAGTCTTCCTGCCTTGGGTTACACATAGACAGCAGGAAAATATGTTATCAGGAAATCATTTGGAAACATAACAGCTTCTCCCTACTCTGTGCCACTAGATCTCAGGCATCCTTTAGACATTTTAGCCTCATGTTTAATTGATTTTCTACAGGATATGGCTAGATACGTCTGCCTTATGATGTTCTGTTGCTCCTGAATCCTCAGATACTTCCCATTTCTTTGGTTAAATAAAATAACTTGAATGTACCAACGGGACATGAGGCTTCCAGGACCTATGCAACAAGTCCATTTATAACCTGTATTAGTTCAGAATGTGTTTTTTAAAAGTCTGGTTTGCTTTTCTTAACTACTGTACATAAGGGTTTTAAAATTGTGATTTTTAGAACCCATAAAATTTAGAAGCCCTTACCAAATTTATTTTGTGTTGGTTTTTTTTTTTTTTGACATCATTGAGCAGAATACTAGAGCAGCGACACTGCAAGTGCTCTGAGGCCTGGGGCAGGTGCTCTGTGGCATGAACGGTCATCTCCAGCAGGCTGAGTAAGGGGACTACTATGGTTTGAATCTGGGGTGTCTCCAAAAAGCTCCTATGTTAAAAGTAAGGTCCCTAGTGTAGCAAGGTTAACAGGTAGGTCTTTTAGGAATTGATTGGATCATGTGGGCTCTGACCTCATCAGTGACTTAATTCATAAGATAGATTAATCCACTGATAGCTGGATGAACTACTTGGGACTTAGTTGGAAGAAGCAGGTTACTGAGGGCATGCCTGGAGGGGTTTAATCTTCTTCCTGACCCCTTCCTCTCCCTCTCTTTGCTTCTAGATTGTCATGAGCAGAGCAAATTTCCTCTGCCGTGGCTTTCTGCCATGATGTTTCTGCCATGGAGCCAGCCAACCGTGGATTGAATCCTCTTAAACTATGAGCAAAAATAACCCTTTTCTCCTCTAAGCTGTTCTTATCTGGTATTCTGGTCACAGTGACACAAAGTTGACTAACATAGGGAACAATTTAAAATACATATGCAAATTAGGGCAGTCATAGAAAGGTTGTGCTTTGTCAGACTTGGAGTGTTTCAGCAACGGTTTAGTCCCAGAATCAGGAAGTCTAGCAAATGTCTCATTTTTAGAAAAGCCTTATCATTAGATGTATATAACTTCATGAAATATGAATTCCTAGACTATCATGCCAATACACATTTAAAAAAAATAATAATAATATCTCTACTACCTTACTTAGGAGTAAGGGCTTTATATAAGAAACACTAAGGGAGTTTTACAAAAATAATCCTCTTGGGCTGTAACCCTGGAGATGTGAATTCACCAGGAGTCTAGAAAAACCCAGGGGTTGGAATTTCAGAACTCCCCTTTATTTACTTCCAAATGCACCTCCCAGGTGCTTTGAAGTCAAATGTAATTGAACATAAAAAACTACCATTTGATTACATTTTCCTATTCTTTTAAAAAGTGAAATGAAAAATCACACTATTTCAAAGTTGTTTAAGAGTGGTGTTCTGCCCACTCTTAAAGCCACTGAAATATCTCATGACCCTTTACCCCCATCTTGGTTTACTGGTCCTCAGAACACACTGCAGTTTTCCTAAGTGGCTTCTCTGGCTATCATGCATAGGTTCCCTCTGTGCTGGCAGGGCTGCCACTAACCTTAGCAGCAGCACTCTCAGGAGTTGGCTTCACATTTCCAAAGAGCTTTGTGCTGTAAGGGTGGCTGTTTTGGGGGAAGTCAAAAGATTGTTGTACTTTGAGATAATTAATGCTATACCTTATTCAAATGGAAAGGGGGCACTTCCAGCCTGCACCTTCATAGACAACAGAGCCCTGGGTCCAGAATGTTGAGTACTAGTTCCCTAGACAAATTAGCTATGGTCAGGATTGCTACTGGTAACACAAATTACATTCCCTGAGAATTCCCATGTGCCAGATATAATATTTGCCAGGGATAACACCAAGGATTTTGGATACATACTCTTGGGTTGAGTATATTAGAGTATCTTTCTTTTCACAGTGTGCATATGTGTGCACAGTTGTCTCTCAGTGTCCATGGAACATTGTTTCCATGACACACCCCAGATACCAAAATGCTCAAGTCCCTTATACAAAATGGCATAGCATTTGCACATAACCCACACATATCCTTCTGCATACTTCACATCATCTCTGGACTATAATCTAGGAATACAATGTAAATGCTATGTCAATAGTGGTGTTGCTTAAGGAATAATGACTAGAAAAAGTTTGTACATGTTTCATACAGAGGCAATATTTTTTTCCTGAATGATTTTGATTCATAGTGGGTTGAATCATGGCTTCAGAACCCATGGATAGGGAGCATTGACACTATATCTATCTATCTATCTATCTGTCTATCTATCTATCTATCTATCTATCTATCTATCTATCTATCTATCTATCTATCTATCTCTATATCCATCTATATAAATATAGAAGGATGTGGGTGGATAGTTGCCAATAAACTAATTCTAAGAGTCTATTTAGATTGATTCAAAGCAAAGTAGTAAGCCAAACACATATAAAAGCCCCTGTCTGGAAATGGAGAGGATGGTCATATTGGTGTTACAGTAATACATTACTAAACACCCGTATTTGTTATCAAAATTCTACAGGAAGAAACTGTTTTGATACAGTCACTGAGGTTTCAGAGATGAACCTACAGAATTGGTAGCATCTATAGGAAGACACAGGTGAGCAAAAGATGGTGTCTGTTGACTCGTAATCCTCACAGTCCCTACAGAAATACTCACAGTGAGTGAAATGGAAAAAACAAAAACAAAAGCAAAACCAGGTAGGGTTCTCCTTTAACAAAAGCAGACAATGAGAATGTACTCTGGGTTTAGGAAAAACCATTAGGAGTTGAAATAATCACACAGAGAAAGACAACCATAAGACATCAAGCTAAGCAGAACATGCTAAGTAAGGTATTATTCAGGAGACATACGTACCAGTGCACCAGACAGCCCTCACCTTGGAGTCGGCACTCATGAATGAATTTAATACTTTCTTTGAAATGTCTTGTCCTAAGCACAGGATAAAAAGAGAAAGATAGAGAAGTGACATACACTTTACTCAACATATGAAAAGAAAAATCTGCCTAAGACCTTTCCGAAAGGTTCCAAGAGTTCCACACCTTCAAAACCTGGTCAACTGTCTGGAACTGGGGCTGCCTTAGCTTTAGAATGGGTCACAGGCATGCTGAGGTCTGGGGAAGGCTGCCAATGGTCTGGAATTTTTAGAATTTCTCCACAGGGCATCCCTTAAACACATAGTTGTCATTGACTGGTGGTTCCTGCTCAGCCCACTATGTTTAATCTGAGTCAACAGCTCAACCAGGGACCCTTGTGCTGGCTGTGAATGCTGTAGAGTCACAGTGAGCCAGGTGAGGAAGGTGTCCAGGCTGTGTGTGCTCCCTGTCCTAGAAGCTAGTTTACTTGTGACAACCTGAGAAGCCTAAAAGTGTCCTCCCACAATGGACTCCTTGGATTTTGGTAGGTTCTTTCTGTATGTCACTGGAGAGCTCTGGGGAAATGGAAATTTCACCTCTAATCCCTGCTCTGCCACTTCACGTAGCCTGGAGAATGGAACTCAGAGATTAGGCATGATACCTCAGAGGGCAGATCAGGCCATAAGTATCAACCTGCTCTGAAGTCCTTCCTTCTTCTGACTCTCAGTTTTTTGGGCCACCCTTTTCACGAATCACTTGTTCAGCTCCTAACTGTTCAGGAATTGCCCACTTGTATGTCCTTGCTCAGAGGCATGGGCTGCTCCTTGCTGAACAGCTTTTCAGAGGTCAAGTTCAAACGCTGGGTCACTTGAGATACAAATATGGGGACCTACTTTGATGAATTCCCAACTGGTGTGTGTGCCTTGTACCACACGCACAGCATTCTGGACTGAGCTGTGGATTAACTGCAGGTACTTCAGTGGACCAAGTACCTGCTTTTTAACTATATTCTATCTTTGACTGGCTTCTAAAGCAGTAAAACACCAAAAGCTACCCATGAACTATATCCATTTCCCTTTAAACACCAGGTACTGCCCATCTGCCTGGGATGCTGATAAGCTTCAAGACAATCAATGACAAATAGTTTCTGACTGCAGAATGAGAGGGCAAGTGAAATGAATCAGAACAGGAAGCTCACGTGTGGTGTAACAACTCTCAGTTATTGACTACAAAAGAAACCCAAAAGCCTCACTGGAGGTGCTCACTGAGATTGGGATGGATGGGAGGTAAAAGACATTTTAAATGTGCATACATACATAAGCAACACAGGCACCCATGTTCTGCCAACAACCAAAGTGTTGGTACAAGTGGAAAGTCCAAGTAGACTAACCCAAAGATTCCAGACTCTTACATGAAGGGTCTAGCATGACACTGCAAGATCAGCTTCACATAACTTTCCTAAAGACAAATGCTCACAGAACATAAATTTGTAAAGTGACTCAGAGAATTGCAACATTTTCCCAAACACTGGCTTTGTACACAGCAGGAGAGAAAGCATTCTTGTTATAATCTTGAAATCTGAAGAGAAGCTCACAGCAGCCAGGCAGCAAAATTAAGTGCACAGAGGGGTGAGGTGGGGTGCTGGGCATCCCACTGTGGGCTGCAGGAGGGAGGGAAGGCTTGGTGATGACAGAGTTTCCTATCTCTCAAGTAACCAGCCACCCAGAGGTGACAGTGAAGCATTCTGATCTGGAAGAACTGGATACGTGGCAAGACATGACCAGTTGCCCTGATTTTGTGTGGGGCAGCAAAGTGCTAAGGCCCAGGGAATGGCCCATTTTCCTCTAGTTACGGCTATGGAGAAGGAAAAGGAAGGCTGTGCATGGAAAAGTGTTCCCTTTCTGATGAAAGGAAAGTGATCTATCTATCTTTGCCTCCAGTTTCTTGCCAGGGAACTGCAAGCACCATGCTCAGGGATGCATCAGCCACCTGCGACCATAGTGACAACTCTCCAGAGTGGAAGGACAGCAGGATGGAAGGCCAAGCTCCTGGAGGACATCCACTGCC
>PVHX01003259.1:103321-147066 GCA_004024805.1 Geosciurus inauris
TCCTGTTTAGGGAGCATCAGGTCTGTGAGCACTGGCAGCCAAAACAGCAAAAGCAAATCTACAAATGATGACAACTGCCTGGGTGAATGAGTGAACTAAGAGCCCCTCAGAACACACTATGAAGAACACAGTGATGTAGAAGTTATGATGTTGAACCTCCCTTCAGGAGTGAGCCTCACCAGATCTGTAAAGAAAGGGGAGGCTGTGCTCATCTGGGCAATATCCAAACCCACCCTGAATCCAGAGCAGTTGTGCAAAGAAACCTAGGAAGCAAAGGGCAGATGTTCTCCTCTCTCCGTTCCCTGCTGGTTCTTTTCCTTCTTCCAGTCTGCCCATAACAAGGGTTAAATATAAGAACCCATGGGATATGGCTCCCATCTGCCAGTGTGTTGGGGGCAAGGGCTGCAGAGTGCCAGGGTAGATATCCATGACAGGGCTACTTACAGTCTCATTCCAGGGGTATGAACAAAACCCATGAGGGGTACTACTCAGAGGCCCATTGTAAAACTTGACTCATGCACATAATCAGGCACGAGGCCAAGTTCGGTAGATATTCCTAGAAATGCCTTTTCCAGGAAAAGCCAGGAGGCAGGCGAGCTCACTGGTATAAAACTATGTGTTGCAGACAGTGTAGGGGGAGAGTGGGGGGCGGGGGGGTTGTTTCCAGGGAAGCCAATGACATAAGCCCAAGCTCTGGTCATTAGACACCCTCCACAGTGGGAAATACCCACGGCCTGGGTTCTTCTATTGCTCAACTCCAATTGGAAGCAGAAGCACAAATCTGAGGCACCATGCCACCACGAGCTATTTCAATGAAGGCAAGTTCCCTATTCTTGTTCTTTGTTTGGTTGCAGTTAACCTTTACTTCCATACAAAGACATGTTATAAGCTCTGTCCGCAGAAAATAAGCTAAGCACATCCAGAAGGAAGCATGACTTACAGGTGTGTTACACTCACCCAATAGCACCTTGGGGTTATCATGTCCTGCTTCTCCTGAAAGAACTGGGAGGACACCTTAGTGAGTGGCAGGAGTGCATCCACAGAGTGGACTCAGCAAACAGCCCAGCAGCAGCCAACTGTCCCACTTCCAGCTCAATGACCAGCGGTCCTCACCCCTCTCTCCTTGCATCAGATGACAAAGTCAGTGACGAAATGGGCCTTTCTGACCCTCTGAGAGTTTAAGGATAGTGGATGGCTCTCATAAACCACACCACATGATTCTCATTTTCAAAGCCAACAATTACTTCTTGCTCCAAGACTGTGAGATCTGGAGGCTGTGATCCCCATTATAGGATGTGAGACAGTCAGGTCCTACTAAGGAGAACTTTGCTTGCTGGAGTGGGAGCCCAGGGATCTAGCTGGGACCTTGAATGACAGCTAGTTTACCACAGAACTAGTGGTATCAGACTAGTCTATATTAATAGTGAAGATTACAGGAATGAAGGCTACTCCCCCTTTCCTTCAACTGAATATGGATGTGTGTGTGTATATGTAGAGGGGAGGTATATAAATGAAAGCAAAGGAGAAAATCCAAGGAAAGGCAAGCACTCTTAGGTTTTTTTTTTCCCTTAAAATGAAATGTTAAAAAAGAAAAAGAGGAAGCAAATGGGTAAACTGTATCTGGGCCCAGATTCTGGAAGGTGGGCCTCAGATCAGAGAGCTGCTTCCTCCTGGGGCAGAATTATTCCAGGCTCCCTGGTACTACCTTGGCCCACCCTCCAGCTGAAACTTTGAAGGTGAAGCTCCCAAACTACCCCCATCCCAGAAGCAGCAGGGGGAAGATTCCTTACCATACAGACATAGGTGGGGCTGCTCTATCAATCCACAGCATTAAACACAGAGAAGTAACTCACATCTGTACCAGTGATTCCCTGACTTTGACATTTTATATACTGTCAACATAAAAAAAATGTGAAAAATAGCTCAGGTATGTATGGCATGTATTTAGCATGAGTGAGTCCATGGGTTCAATTCCCAGCACCAAAACAAACCAACACACACACACACACACACACACGCGTATATACATACATATGTATTTTGGGGAATGCATATGATACATATTTTTTATTTTACCAGATAAGGTCATTTTAAAAGTAAAGTTGAAAAACAAAATAAATAAATCCCCAAACAACTCTCTACCAATTACTTACTATATAATTTCATATAGGAAGAATTTAACACTGAAAAATAAGGACATAGTCTAAGACTCAGTGTTCTTTGGGTTAACAAATGAGGTTATATGAAAGACTATTACACATTTTCCAGAGTTCTTATTTTTTTCCTTGACCATGAGAATGTTACTGTGGGCTAGCAAAGTCCTCAGGAACTATCTGGAAGCAAGATCCCAGTAGACTAAAGGCTCATCTAGCTCTGATCTTACAAAACTGCTCTTTAATAATTAAAGAAAAAAGTACATGAAAGAAAAAGGGAGTTGGAAGTATACATAGTATCAGCTAAACTAAAGAAAACATAGACAAAAAGATAGGGAGGTAGACCAAGGGCAAGAAAGTCTGATGTTTTAAATAGAAGCTCTCTGTATTGCTAATGCTTCTACTCTCCACAAAAACCTCAAGAAATTTAGAGACCTGCTCAATTCTCAAACCACTGAATATTACAAAGGTTACTGTAATGATGCAACCCCACGGGCTCTTTTGTCTGGTAAACACCAAACTCCCTTGGACTTGACAGAGGAGGAAGAGATGATTATTGACATAGTGATTACCAATTTAATATATACTGAAATAACAATGAGCAAATACAGCTTAATATACACCCAACTATTCCTTCTCATGACATTAATACTCTTGATTAGACATAATGTATAATCTTGTTTTTGGAAATGCTTAGTGTTTATGAAAACTATTTTTGCTTATGTCATCTCACTTAATACTATAAAAATCCTGCAAGATAAGCATTTTGTAGATGAGAGAAGTTAAGAAAACTTACTTATGGAAGCCAAGAGAGCAAGCAAAAGCAAATGCACACTTCTAAAAGCCTTAATTCACTAACCCCTCAACACTTGCCACTCGAGGAGCATGTAATATGTGCATTCGGTACCCACTTGAGGATGCCTCTAATCACAACAAAATCATGCACTGGGTCTGCGGGACGATTAGCACGTTGAGAACTTGAACTTTTACATTTCCTGACTTGGCAAGACTAGGTGGTTGGGGGAACTGAGCTAAAATTTTATTTTAATGTTATCTCAAACCAGGTTTCTGCATCTGAAGTTCCTGGAAGATCAAAGAGGGAGATTCTTGAGGATTAAGGCCAAGACAAAAGGTTGACCTTTTTGGGCAGTTTGCAAGTGACAGCAGTCAGTTCCAAAGGTCACATATCTCTTACTAAGCATATTAGCCATAATTCCTGTAGGGGTAAGATTTAGAATATAAAGTGTTAAATTATATTCAAAGTTGGAATCACATTTTAAGTTAATATGAAAGTTTAAAACAATATGCAATATGGTTTTCCAGAATTTATTTTGTCACTGAATAGGGGGACTCTTAGGCATCAGAAATGCAAGGTGGCCAGACTAAAGAGCTACTATTTTTAATTGTTTAGGTTCCCAGGAGCATGCTTTACAAGTGTCGGATGACATAATTTCTCTGGTTTTTGTTATACAGAACATTAAGAATATATGTTTCCTGACCATCCACATTGGCTAATAATACAGAAAGTGAAGGTTCATTGTTACCTCTACTACTTGGTGAATAATAAATACAGTGAACTCTAAGTGATTAGGTCACAGAGAGCCAAGAATTCTGCCAAGCATTAACTTTAGGTTAATCTTTGATTATATCATGAAAACATTCTCATTGCTATCATTTGAGCATGTCCCCTGCAAAATTATGTGCTTAGTGCACAATTAATTGCTTAGTGCATCAGTGTTAAGGTGGGGCCTGGTAGGAGGTGTTTGGGTAATAGGAAGAGAGACCTCAAGAATGGATTAATGCTTTTCTCACAGGAATGGGTTGGGTATCTGGAGAGTCTGGCCGCCTTTTCTCTTTTATGTACACACTTGCTTGTCCTTCCTCTTTCTGCCATGTTATGGAAGCAGCACAAGCCCTCACCAGATATGGTGGCCCAATCTTGGATTTCCAGACTCTAGAACTGTAAGCTAAAATAAACTTCTTTTCTGTATAAATTACCCAGTCTTGGATATTCTGTTACAGCAACAGAAGACAGACCTAAGACTCTCACCATTAAAAAGAATTGCAGGGCTGGGGTTGTTGGCTCAGTGGTAGAGCACTTGCCTAGCATGTGTGAGGCACTGGGTTTGATTCTCAGCACCACATATAAATAAAGATCCATCAACAACTAAAAAAAATTAAAAAAAAAAAAAAAGAATTGTAATGCTTCCCAGTGGTACACTTAAAATAGGTAAAACAAACTCAAGTTATTTGATAGGCTATCTTTAAACAAACTGTACACACGTTAAAGTTCCAAACTCAACTCCACAATCTCCATATAACTTCAATACAGTAATAATATTTAGAACTATGGACATTAGGGTGTCCAAAGCCCTACTTATGCATAAGTTTTGCTGTTACCAATGGACTAACAGCAAAAGTTTCCCCCAAGAGCCACACAAGTGCCTATAAGCAAGACTCTCAGTTGTAGGGTATCTACCTTTCCCTCTTTTGATGAATTATGGTCTTGACTTCCTTTTCCAGCCAAAATAAAAGTCTAACTACTGTTGGACTCCACCAGAAACAGCAATATGAACACATTCTTTGCGCATCAGCTTCAAATATTGTGCTGTCACAATGTCCCAAGCCTGCTGGAACTAGGATTCCAGTCACACTTTTATCCAGATACAAGAAAAGGGTTAAGAGGCGAACCACCAAGCTTCACAGTACTGCTTTACATATTTGGGATAGAAAATGCTAATTAAACCTTATAAGTAGTCCTAAAGGCCCAGGGATGACTGTTTGGGCTAGTTTTATTAGAAGATTTGCAGTGACCCATGAGACCCTGGAACGTGGAGAGGAAGCTGTTGTATCCTCTGTCTCCTTTGTCTTTCCATATGAGCACATCTTCCGAGTAATGAATAAGCTTCCTGGGCTCCAAAGCTTGTTATTTAGACAAACTTTTCTGCAACTCTCAAGATACACTAATACATTTTATGTAGAAATACACTCTTATTTTTTAAAGTGCTTTGAGTTAATGGAGAATACATTTACACATATATGCTGATCTTGCCTCCTCAAATTCTAAAGGCAGGCATTTTCTAGAGGGGAGAAACTGAGGTGTAGATGGGTTAAAATGACTTGCCTGAGACAGATGAAACTGGTTTTATATCTTTGGACATCTAGGTCTATTCTTACTTGTCTAAAATGCAGAACTCTCAATTCTTAAATAAGATCATTGTCTGGGACCTTGAAGATAGCACTCAGCTCCCAAGAAAGTTGATATCCTGGGGCAGCAGGATAGGAGGGCATCTGCCCTGACAGTTGATTGACCCTGAATGGGTTACAATTTGATTTTTCTATAGAGTCAAACTTCCCATTACCTACTGACACATTCAGCAGTATGGCAAAATCTTGGTTCAAGATAAGAGTAAAGCAACCATTCTAAAAATAGTCACCAAAACATGGGCAGAAGAATGCTGTGGAGCTTCAGAGAAAGGCAGTGGCTCACTTCCTTCCGTACAGACCAGGCCTTTCCAACCACTTCTGTTTCTTGACACGACTAGTAACCAAGGAAGTTTTCTAACACTTCTCCTCCTTCTAGGCCCAGCCTACAACTTTGTTTTCTGAGTAAAATACCTCCTCCACCAGCCTCAAAATTAAAGGCTCACCTTTCTGTGAAGCATCAAGAGTCCATGTGGAAACTTCCTACCTGCTGTGTCCTTTCCTGGTTGAACCCTATGCCACCTTTCCGCTGCCCTGCCACCTCACCCTTCCCCATGTCAACCTATCTGACTCTAGCCCTGTATTTTTTTCGAACAGGTAGATCTCACAAAATTCTTGTATTTCTTTGCTCTCCTACAGTGAATACTCAAGGTGGAATGATGTTCCAGCCTCTGATGACTTTCAGAGAGGCCAGTCACTTCGGACAGATAATATGAATACATATTCTATACTACTGATATGCAGGATATGCATGAACTAGCACTCGGGAGCTAAGAAGGATGAATTCTGACAAGGCTATGAACCCCCAAACTCCCAAGCACAACCAGAGCTTATAACTTTCCTTAATATGCAATAGCATATAATAACCTCGGAGGGTTATTGTGCATGTGACCCCCAGTGTCTGGCACTGGGCCAGTCTGAGAATCAGAGGTTGGGCTCATCTGCTTGCTTGGCATGGCTAAGAACTTCTGTACTCACCCTGCAAGGGGAAAATTCATGCTTCGGGATGCTATAATCTATTGCTTGTCATATCTTTTCTGGGGTCAGTTCTGGACAGCCAAGGGTTAATGTTACAGCCATAACTGCTGTGGGTCTCTGGAGCCCTGCCCCATCCCTGCCAAAGACTAATATTACCACTTTTTACATGACTGTTGCTCTCTGGAAAGGGTCACAATTGTACATCTTTCTTTATAGATACAAACAGGGTCAAAATGACATCAAAGATTTCCTCAGCAGTGAAGAAATACAGTACTGGATTTTCCTAAACTGAAAAAATCTATTCACCCAACTTGGATAGGCTTTAGAAGTGTGCTATTCCACATGGTGGCTACTTCCCATGTGGCTATTGTGCACTTGAAATGCAGCCAGTTCAAGATGAGATGAGCTGTTAGTGTAAAAGAGCAAACCAGATTTCCAAGACTAAGGACAATAAAATAATACCAAAATATCTTGTAAACTTTTTATATTGAGAACATACTGAAATGCTCACATTCAGATAGAGTTAATTAAAATATATTATCAGAATTAATGTTGCCTATGTCTTTTTGCTTTTTAAAATGTGGTTTCTGGGAAGTTTAAAATTACGCATGTGGCTTGCATTTGTGTTCCTGTGGCTCACACTTGATTTCTACTGGACAGTTCTGCTCCAGACAAAACTCCTAACTTTTTTAAAATTTATTTTTATTGGTGAATTACAATTATATATAATAGCGGGGGTTTGCTTCTAGAAAAAGGACAAGAACACTAAAGGTTTGAAAGTTTTAGGTATCTTTTAAAAAAATCAGACCCTTCTTGTGAATATCCCATCCATCAAGCCGCCAGCTGGAACTCTGCAGGCTGACTTGTTACTTCTTCTTTGGGACGAAGTTGTGTAGGGTCCCCTGGGCTCTCACAGTCCTTTACTTATTTGACTTTACAGTCCATTGTTCATTTTTAATATCTCCAGATAATACAGAAAAATTAAAAACTTACAGGTTTTGAGATGGTGAATCTGCTGCTGGAATGCACAGGTATTTAACTCCCTGTAAAATGATAAAAAATATATAAATAAAAATGAAAATATTATAGTCAGTGTATAAAAATATTTGAAGAAACTGTAACTATTTACTCAGGCCAAAAAGTAAAAAAAAATTAAAAAAATAAAAAAATAAAAATAAAAAGGAGAAGTTTTTCACTTGTTGCCAAGGAACTGGAGAAAAACTAATTAAAGTTCTTGGTCCTTTTCCGTGGTCTTGTCTACAAATATTCATGGTGTAGTTTGCAAACAGCTTGTAAGTTTAGACAAAATTCAAAGGACTTCAAAAAAGTGAAAACTGAGTACTTTTCAGTGTCAACAAGTTTCAAAACTATCATCTTAGATACTATTACACATATTCCACATTTTCTATATATGTCATTTAGGATCCTGAAAATCCAAAAAGGAAGCACTGTGAGTCAAAACTTTAGCACAATGGCTGAAAATTGTGGTGTCATGTTATAGCTTTCTATGTTAATTTTAATATCATGACAGCTACGATTTTACCAATAGGATCCTTGAAATAATTTGCTTTATTTAGATTGTTTTTCAGAACAGTAACTTTGGTTACTGTTTTAAAGAAAAACTAACATTTTTATTTAAAAATAATGGCTTAATTTGAAAAAACAAATGCACTTCAGCTCTATAAAATCTAAAAAAAAAAAAATTATGTAAATTGGTGCTATAAAAATCGTGCTAAATTTGAGGTTTATCAAAAACCAGTCTGATCTCTCTACCAGAGAGACTGATGTGATAGTTCAAGAGGTCTTCAATATCAAGTAAAAACACAAAATATAAAAATCTCAGTAATCTTTGCAGGAGAATATGTCTAATGAATTAGATAAATTCTTTTTAAACCTTTCCTCTTGTAATTGCCAAATCTCACAGAATATTGTCACAGGTCTCAGAAAATAAGGAGAAAAAATCAGAAATTAGAAAAATAACCAATAAGAGAATACACAAAGAACAGATATGTAGAATGGTGATACAGGCAACTCCAAGTTCCTCAAAAGACTGAAGACTGGCAATTTTTCATTAAACTCTGTTAACTCCTATCATTAGAAATTTATGTGCTATATTTATTAATAACGGTCTTGGAAAAATATTTTAATCCATGCTTTGATAGTTCCTCATAGTATGAATCTGACTTTTCTAATTCAGGATGGGGAATTTCATTCCTAACCTCCCCTGCTGCTTAGGGTGAAGACACAGGATCAGTTTTCATTGATCTGACACACAGGAGATGGACTTCGAACTAGTAGGTGGGAAAAGGGAAGAGACAGGTGGGTAAAGGGTGCAAGCTTTGCTGGTGGCAGAATTGGCCGCAGAGCTCATTGGGCTGTTGTGTGACAAGGTCTGGGATCATTCTGGAACTTTAGTTTAAAGCCTGTTTCTTCAGCTTTGCTGAGCACACCATTTCTTAATAAACCCCTTCCTGATGAAACTGGCTCACAGCAGGATCTGGCCTGAGAGATGCAACCCCCTGCTTCCCATCTCCCACAATTATGAAAGGTGAGGAAAAAAAAGTTTTTCCTGCATAGTTTCCATGTATATTTTTCCAGCTTTGAAGAAACAATCAAATAATTTAATCATGATTTGAAGATAAAATCATTACAAATCATGTAGCCAATCATTATATATTCCAGTAAAGGCTCCTGGGTTCTTGAAGAAGATGAATTTACTGCTGCTTATCCAAATGGGAACATTTTACCTGAGATAAAATGGGCTTTTAGCTTGCCAATGGTTGAACTTAAGGATCAGCCAGCAGAAGAGGAAAGGGAAGCAGTAGATTGCCCCTCATTCAGCTTTCACTTGTCACACACCACACCCATCTTCCTTCTGTCACTGTCATTTTTTTCCTGGACTCTTAGGGAGCTGTGCTTTGCTGGGAATGCCTCACATTCTAAAGCCCCTCCAAACCCACATAGGTATTATGCTGTGATTGAAAGGGCAAGACTATTAAAAAAGGAAATGCTACTGTAAGGAAAAAAAAAAGTAGTCATTTCACTCCTTTCCTCCGTAGAGAGCAAACAAGCTTGTTGGTCTAGATACACACTCTGATCATTTCCTATAGCCACCATTGAAATGACTCATTGATTTTTGTTTTTTCTTTTAAGTGAGAGTTGGCAGTTGGATCCAGCCCAGGAGCTTGTGAAATTCCTTCCTCCCACACACTTCCTCCGATCTCCTTTCAGGCCATACTTCCAGAGGGCCAGGAGGATTCTCAAGTGTCCATCTATCCTGCTACTGCCATCTGTAGTCTCAGTAACTTCAATAGAGCAAGGGATCCAAAGAGAATGCCCTGTAATAATGAAAATGCCTGTCTGTCCCAAATGTTGACAGACAACCACTTCATTCGAGTAGAATCTAAAATTGGTCCAGTCTTGTATTGAGAGGAAAGCAATAATGAAGGAAAGAAGAAAATGGACTGATGTAGGTTAAACAGCTCTTTGCCTATTCAGAGCAGTCACCATAAATGCCAACAACAGGGTGAGTAGAAAGCACTGTGCTTCTTTTAGGCACATTCCCTTAGTTGCTGCCTGGTATACCAAAAGGCAAGAGGTTGACCCCACAAAGCAGGAGAGCCCTGTCAAGGGGCAGGAGAATCTGCCAATCACAGGAAGATGGCAAAGAGTATTTTACCTTGGGAGACACAGAGGATGAGAAGGCAACTTTTGGCTATGTTGGGCCCCTCACCCAACATTCTCACAGCTGGGAAGAGCAAGTGACAGCTACAGCTTCCTATCTGTGCAACTTCTAAAGAGGAACAAAGTTTGGGGACCCCTGCTGTTAAGGCAGGACACAGAACATAAAATTTAAGATTGAGTTTTCTCAAAGACAGAATAACAAGAACAATAATAAACTTCCCCGGAATGATGCCTGACACATAGGTGTTCAATAAAGGTCTGCTGAGTCCTGAGAACAAGATGAAAATCAATTCCCACAAAGATCACAGTATGCAAATAGTTCTCAGGAACAAAATACTGTCAAACTGTCAAGCACCTATTTCTTATTCTGGGATCACAGAAATGGAAAAGCTGGGTTTTAGGCCACACTAGGCAAATAAAGGGCATGTTTGATTTCTCCCTTTCCCTTTCCCTTTCCTTCCTTCTTCTCTCCCTCCTTCCCTTCCTCCCACCCTCCCTTCCTCTCTTCATCTCCCCTTCTTCTTTCTTTTTTTGGGGTACTGGGGGTTGAACCCAGGGAGCTTAACCACGGAGCGTGTCCCCAGCCCTTTTTATTTATTTTTTAAATTTTGAGACAGGGTCTTCCTAAGTTGCTGAGGCTAGCCTCGAACTTGTGATCCTCCTGCCTCAGCCTCCAGAGATGCTGGGATCACAGGTTTGTGCCACTGTGCCTGGCCAAAGGGCATGTCTCCTATGCACACTCCAGTGACACCAGCCTACCTCCCATCTACTCCAACGGGATGTGAACTGCTGCACTGTGATCTACAATAAGAGTATATGCAAATTCAGCCACAGAAGGAGTCAAACTGTCAGAAAGGTTCAGCTGCTTGCTGCCCAAGAACATCTATTTATCTTGGCTTAGTCATTAACAAAGCAAGATCTCTTGAAGGCCACAGATTACAGAACTTGAGTTACCTAAAAAAGGCGTCAGACGCTTGCACATGTGCATAATTGATGACAGTTAGTTACTAATTCAGAAAGCAGCACACGGACCCGAGGACCATAAGAAAGCTGGACTCACTTAAAATCATCCTGTATTAATGAGTGAGTGCAGTTGCACTTAAGTTTTAATGTGATGTGGAATACATGTTTCTTTTTCTTTTTTTTTGGTACTGGGGATTGAACTCAGGGGCACTCGACCACTGAGCCATATCCCTAGCCCTATTTTGTGTTTTTTATGTAGAGACAGGGTCTCATTGAGTTGCTTAGCGCCTCGCCCTTGCTGAGGCTGGCTCTGAACTCACGATTCTCCTGTCTCAGCCTCCCTAAGTGCTGGGATTACAGGCTTGAGCCACCGTGCCCGGCTTAGATGTTTCTTCTAATATGACTTACAGGACCGCTTCCTGGTAGTGAAATTTATAGAGAGACAAAGATAAGCAGTAGGCTATGTTTAGCTAATTTATGAAAAGTATAGCAAACTCATGAATTAAAAAAATGTATAAAAATTCTAGAATAATCTGACAACATTTCAATAAAAATAGCAACGTTTCCGGGGTGTAGCATTTACTGCACAGTGTTCACTTTCTTACACTATCTCTTAATATTTTGAAAAAACATAAAAATAAAATTGGTTATCTTTTCCTTGAAATTAAAATTGTAAATAAATAAAAACTCAGCACTTTCCATGACGTTTCAAAAAAGTGGACTGATGAAAGTCAATTAACATTAAATTTTTATAGAACTATTAGATGTCATTACGGCTTTTCAATGCACAAGCCTTGTTTTATATTGCACTGAATACAAAAACAATCTCAGTTAATAGAAAGGGCCCTGCTGATACTCTAACACTGTCATGATTCCTATGGTGGACAAAGAAAGAGGAGCAGCTAATTTCTTTGGACTACATGGACTTTTTTTTTTTTTTTTGGTACCGGAGATTGAACTCAGGGGCACTGGACCACTGAGCCACATCCCCAGCCCTATTTTGTGTTTTATGTAGAGACAGGGTCTCACTGAGTTGCTTAGTGCCTTGCTGTTGCTGAGGCTGGCTTTGAACTCATGATTCTCCTGTCTCAGTCTCTCAAAGTGCTGGGATTACAAGCGTGAGGCACGGTGCCCAGCTTGGACTACATGGACTTTTGAGTGGCTTAACATATCTAGAGAACTCTAGCAATACTGATGAGGTGCGTACCAGAGGGAGGAAAAGGGGGAAGAATTAAACAAAAGTCTACCTATTTCAAGGCAATCTCATTATGTACTGAATATTCATTTATTCACATCAATTAGTATGAAAACATACAGTGTAAAAATTAGGAAAGCACTGAAAAGAAGTAAAAGGGTTAGGAACTATTTGCCAAGGAAAGCCTTCTGGCAACATTTTTGTGTTTAGGGTTTGAAAAACACAATAGACATCACTGGGCTGAGAAGAAAGTTCAGAAAGTATTCCAGAAGTTAAGTGTGAACCAAAGGTCAAACCTGTCCAAGTCCATATTCTTTAAAGTTTTAATGTTTTTCAGTTTTCTGTTTCAATGAGTATAGTAACCACCAAAAGTAAAGCTTTAGCCTTTCTTTGGGTCTGAAACTAAAGACTACACTTAAAACGATACACAGGAACGAACTTGAAAAGCAGGGCTGAGATTTGGATTGCAAGACTAGAAAACAGATCAAACTCTCGCTTGTTTCAAGTACAATTTCTAAAACTCACTGTTTCTCTCTTTCTGAAACATCATGACAGTCTTCTGAAGAATTCAGTTGACATTCTACATTTCAAAAGAAAAATCCAGCCCTTTCCTAGGAAGGCTAATGAAAGACAGCTATGGAGGAGATCTTTGTCTCATCATTTGCAGCAATGTGGAAGGACCTGTGAGACAGTGTACTGAGTGAAGTAAGTCAGGGGCAGAGAAAAGGCCTGCATGATTTTACTTATACGCGGAAGCAGAGAGTAGAATAGTGGTTCCCAGAGCCCGGGAAGGGTATGGTGGAAGGGGTGATGGAGAAAGGACGGTAAGTGGGTACAGGGGTACAGTTGGATAGGAGGATAATGATGTGATATCTACAGCACAGTAGGATAATGATGGTTGGCAATAATTGCATATTTCAAAACATCTAGTAGAGTGGATTTTAACTGTTACCAACACTAAGAACAAGTATCAGAGATAGTTACCCTCGTCTATTATATACATGTCATGAAATGTCACATTGTGCCCCCTAAGTATCTATACTTATTATGTGTCTATTAAAGAAAAAAAAAAAAGAATATAACTGCATCCCTGCAGGAGCCAATTCAAAATATAAGTAGGAGGAGAGTAAGTTCTCAAAGGGGCCAGAACCAGGACATCCACACAATGGAAAAGTTATTTTATCTGCTAACAAAAATATCATGATTAGAACCTTTGGTTTCTCATCTTAGCCCATCCAGTACAAGACACAGCATAGGCAAATCCAAGGGGATTCCTCCAACAGAGATCATTTTTTCTTTGACAAATAAGTCCATTTAGGAAGTGTTGAGCTGGCCTTTGTAGTTTACACACATATATCTGTACATACGTGTGTACACACATTCATATACACAAACTCTGCTCCTACCAATTATAAAACACTCATGAATGAGTTGAGTGGAACAAGCAAGAGAACCTTCCCAAAAAAACTGGCCCCCAAAGAGAAAAATAAAATTGAAAACAAAATCTAAATTTGGACTACCTTCACCTGATCAGAAGGTAGACTACAGCTTATACACTGTTACAAAAACACACAAGAAAGGCTTCTTCCATTGGAGACAACCACTTGTAGCACTTTTTTTTAAAATTGTGGCAAATCACATAAATTTATGTGTTTTTATTGTTCTTATTATTTGTTTGTTTTTATTATTTGTTTGAGAAGGAGTCATACAATGCTGCCCAGCCTGGTCTTGAACACCTGGACTCAAGCAATCCTCCTGCTTCATCCTCCCAAGTAGCTATGACTACAGGCATGTACCATTGAGCCCATACCATCTTTTTTTTTTGGTACTGGGGATTGAACTCAGGGGTACTCGACCACTGAGACACATCTCCAGCCACATTTTGTTTTTTATGTAGAGACAGGGTCTCAATGAGTTGCTTAGTGCCTTGCTGTCACTGAGGCTGAGTCCAGTTACCATCTTGATCATTGTCATGGCATTAAGTACATCCAAATGATTGTACAACCATCATCACCATCTATCTCCAAACTTTCTCATCTTCCAAAACTGGAACTCTGTACTCATTCAACTAATTCCCCATTCATCCTATTCATGGTCCTTACAATTACCCTCTCCTTTCTGTCCCTGTAAATCTGACTACTTCTGTACTTGTATCTAAATTTAATGGTAAGTAAACAGTGAAAAACTTAGCCTAGACTCTTGATAGTCACAGATCCAGGAGATGGCAATTGCTGATTTGAAATTGCTCTTGTATGCTCACTGCAATTGGACCATCTCAGTCTCCTTTACACAGGCTTCTCTTTGAGTGTGTCTCTATTCCAGAGAAGGTTTATGAAGATTGTCACTTCATGTATGTGTGTGAGCCAAACACAGAACCTGACCCATGCATTTTGATTCATGTTTCTCCTCAATTTAAGAATTTATACACAGCCTATAACATTTGTAGAAACATATTAAAGGTAAAGAACAGAAGTCAAAATCACATCTCTAGAAGATCGTATTCAGAAAGTATGTATGTATGCCTATGGACTAAGACACAAAGAGGTCATAAAAAAATAAATAGGTAAGGTCAAGGGAGTGAGATTCTTGGCTCTCTCTTTTATTGTTAGTACCACAGCAAAATTTCAAAGAAATTACTGTAGACAATCACCAGTGAAGATAAATATGGTCCTGTTGTTATGCTACGTAATACATGTTTTAAGCCTAGATTCTAAACTGAAGAGGCATTTTCTTAAAGTACCCATTTGCCACTGATTCTTCCTGCATGCACTAAATTTAGCACTGCTACAAATAACAACTTCCAAGAAATCTGTGGTCCTCGGTGGGGTGGGGAGTGGGTAGGAAGGTCAGAGTGGACAGACAAGATTTAGCCTGGGCTTGATTTTGTGAGACAAGATGCAAATGAGAAACCTCCTACACCTGCTGGCTTCTTTCAGGTTAGTCAAAAAACGACATACATTTGACTCGACAGATCAACAGATGAGGACTCAATGCTTATTTTTGTTCAAAGTATTTCAATGAAAGGCTAAAGTGGGCCTCATCAGCACATAGGATTTCCTTCAACCATCATGGGGTGGGTTATAGGAAGGCAGAGAGGAGATTCACACCAGCTCCATCTTACCACCGAAAGCCTCTGCTGTAATTTCGGTTCAGTGTGAGGTGCTGCTGATGTACACAATTGTGACTCATGAAAACTGGGGCCAGTTTCAGCACACACTTCAAACCAAAGCATTCTAAATATCATTTCATGCAGGTTACTGCTAAATAACCGTATCAAAAAATGACCATGAATCAGCAGATAAATCACTAATTGACTCTTTAGGAGTGTTCTATGAATATCATTAAGGAAAACATTCTCTCTGTAAAAGATACATTTTTTATTGGATCATGTGTGGCTATAACATATTCAGAGGTTCCTTCTTATCTAAAAAATGAAGACATTTCATCTTCAAAGTCCTTTACTGCTTGTCTACAAGCCCCTTCCTAATCTCTACCTCTGTGCTCTCTCCGTCCCCAGCTCAGGGACACTGAGCTGCCTGTGAGTCTCTCCAAATGTCCTGTACTTTCCTGTCATCCCTGAGTTCCTGTAGTTTCATCTCTTTAGGATATCCTCCATTTTAGGGCTCATCTCAATGGCTGTTCCTTAGTGAAACCATTCCTGATATACCAGTTCCCCTCACCTCCTCAGCCTTTATTTCCTGCAAAGACTCCAGCTCCCTGTTGTGAATGCCAGATGGTATCACCTTCATACAGGTGCCACGGCCCAGCACAGGGGGATAGGATTGCTTGTGAATAGCCAATGTCTTCATTAGCTCCCCAAAACCGGGAATGGCCAGATCCTATGATAATCATCTTTCTACTGGTCTCCTAGCTCTTATAGATCATCAGTAAATGCTTGCTATTGAGGGAAGCATTTGCCTGAGAAGACAGGCATATTTTTAGAATTTGAAACTTATGGCCAATGTGGTCTAAAAGTGTTTCTCCTAGGCTGGCCAAGGGATCTGTAGTAGACTCCAGAGTAGCAATAGCAGTCTTACAAGGCCTAAGCATCCTCCTTACCTCTATTGCATGCTGTCAATAGTCCCAGCAGCATGTGGCAAGTGGGCTTACTAACAATGCAAAATCATAACAGGTAAATTCCAGGCTAAAATGCTTAGATATTTTCAGGACTGCATTAAACTTGGGGACAACACAGCCCAAGGCTCAAGCCTGGCCTGAGCTCCTGAGAACATGCCCATTCAGTCACAGAGGTTTCTCCTAGCTGCCTGTCAAGGAAGGCTGGGTGGGTAAACTGAGTCCTGTGTTTACTGAGGCAGTCATGCCCATTCATTATGTGTCCCCCCAAAGTCCCAAATCCTTACTCCCTGGGCCTTGACAGACAAAACTGTGCTGAGTCCTTGTCTAGAGAGACCCATCTCACAAAGTCATTCTGATGACTTGAAGTTCATTTTGCACATATTTTCTTCCTATTTAAATGGTATCTGACAGAGCACACTGTTTTCTTAGAAAGCCTCCTCCTTAATCAAGAGCTGTGCTTGGGTCTCTTCCTTGCTCTTCTAGAGAGACACATAGGGTCATGTACTTGAGTACATGACTTTTTAAAACAAGAAATGAGATTCAATATGTAAAAATGACCTTGAGTACATGACCTTTTTAAAACAAGAAATGAGATTCAATATGTAAAAATTTTAATTATAGTGACAGTACACAGTAGGTACTCAATAAAGGGTTGATGGCAGGTCTGTGGTCAATGGCTTACCCTCAATGGCAGTCTTTTCTGCTCAGTTACTGTGAAATGCAGCATCATAGAAACTGGGCTGAGTGAGTACCAGCTGTCCCTCCATGACTACACCTGTCCTAGCCAGCCTCACCTTCTCAGTAGGATGTAACCACCTTCCTTAAACACAGCTCTTTGGGCCAGGGGTTATTTTTTCCTCTTTTGCAGATGACTAAACCAATGAGCTCTAAGGTGCTCTTGCTTGTGACAGAAGAATAACTCAACTATGGTATGAGTTAGTAGCTTTGGAGGTGGCCTTTCACCTTCAGGCTTGGACACAATGTGTAGCACTGAGGAAACCCTTTCTAACAGCTTTCATGACCCCTGAGCCTAACTCCATTTCCTTTCTCTGGGATCAGACCCCAACAATGTTTGTTTTGGGAACGAGGCAAATGCTGATGGGCATGGTGCTGCCCTCAAGGGCTGGCCAGTCCTCCAAAGGTAGGGTTCATGATGTACAGACCCCAGATGTGTTGAAGGTCCAAGCATGGGTGACAACAGAAGGGCCACAGGAGCTCTTGTTGGGAAAAAAGCTCGGGGGGCTGGGAGGATGGGGAGAAGTAAGGCAGAAGGCGGCGTTCTTCCATTTCACCTGCACACAAGGAGGAACACCTTTCCACAATGTAGTAAAATGAACTATTAAAGACTATTTCTGTGCTCCATGACAATGCCTGATGTTAACACACAGCAGGTGTGGTAGGAGAACACATTCCTCACCCTGCTTAAGAACCAGTGTTCCAGTGCTGGGCACAATGGTGCATGCTTATAATCCCAGCAATTCGGGAAGCTGAGGCAGAAGGATCTCAAGTTCAAGGGCAGCCTCAGCAACCTAGTGAGACCCCTTGTCTCTAAATTAAAAAAAAGTAAAAAAGGCTGGGCATGTGGCTCAGTGGTTGAACACCCTTCAGTGGTTCGGTTTAATCCCTGGTACCAAAAGGAAAAAAAGGACAAAGAACCAGTGTTCCAGGGCCTACCTTCTCAAGACAGCACTTTGCCACACCCCCTCCCTCCACACCTGGCATCGTGGAGCAATCTGACAGGCTATTTTTATTTTGACAGCTGCATCCTCTTGCACTGTAGCACAGAAGGAAGCCCCAGGCCACTCTGGTCAGAGCACATGTGGGAAAATACAAGGGTAGAAACCTTCGGCCATCAAGGAGGCCAGAGGCCCCTCACTGGGCTCAGCAGGATCCCAGGATGACCAGTGGAAGCCATCAGTTGTGATGCCACCACACATGCAGGAATAGCAGGAGTGGTTCTCATCATAACAGGAAGGAAACCTCAGGCTAACAGTAAAAATAAGACAAAACAAAAATACAAAAACACAATACTTGGAAATGTGATTCCTACTTTGTTAGCTGTGAGGACTGGATATGAGGCATCCCCCCCAAAGTTCCTGTGTTAATGCAGGAATGTTCTGAGGTGCAATGAGTAGATTTTAGGAGCTGTAACATAATCAGTGCCTTCTACTTTGAATGGAATAACTGTAGGTAGGTGGCCTGGAAGGGTACATCTTTTCTGTTATCCTTTCCCTACTCTCTCTGCTTTCCAGTCACCATGAGTGGAGTACCATTCCTCTGCCATGCCCTTCCATCACGATGTTATACCTCAGCATGGGCCCAGAGCAATGGAGTTGGCTGACCATGGACTGCGACCTCTGAAACCATGAGTCTAAATAAATTTTTCCTCCTCTCAATTGTTCTTATCAGGTATTTTGGTCATAGCAATGAAAAAGTGACTAACATAAGGCATCTTAAAATTTCTTTAGAGCACAGGGTTGGGCTATTCTCTAATGCTGTTTAAACTGACAATCCTTTAGAGTAGATTTGGAACTGCCTTCCATTTAGGTGCTGTGGAGCTGGTCTTATGGACAAAGTATCTCATGAAGTAGGCAAATTCAGTTTGTAACCATTCTACCATTGCTAGTCTCTGCCTCCTTCCTGAAAGCCTGAAATGACCTATGAACTACTCTGACTAGGAACAGTTTCTAAGAGCTGGAGTCTCAAGCCAAGGTCTAGGCTCAGCTTTGTTCATCTGAGATGCCTCACCCCAGAATTACAAAGTAACAGGCAGCCTATCTCCTTGCAGCTATTCTAAGATGACAAAAGTACAGCCCACTCACCACTTTATACATATCCACCCCTTGTTCTGGCAGTGGCTATGGTTCTTGCAAAAGGGGCTATGGTTCTTGGAAAAAAATCTGGGTTAAGAGAAGGATGGTCTAATTAGAATTCAGATACACCTATTTCTTTACCCTGGCTCAGCACTGAGAGCCACCTATGATTTGGCTTGCTGGAACTTTCACCACACATTTCATTTCTTCCCCACCATAGAAGAGGGCAAAAGTTAGCTGACGATGCTTCTGCAGTAATCAAGGTTGAAACTTTCCATCTGCCCTAGTTGTGGTGATAACTGAAAGGAGAGAAATAATTTCTCAATTCAAACCCATCCTTTCCTTGAAAACACACACACAGATCTCCAGAACATCCCAGACAATCAGACCAAAGGGAGGAGAACACATTTTACAAAGTAGTTTGGACACAGCTTGTTCACTTGGCTTGCATTGAGATGATGAAACTAGCGAGGTGCTATCGTTTTACTCTCAGAATTTTAAATAAGGCTGGGATCACTTCCCTTGCAGGTGTGGGCAGACACAGGTCCACCTGCATTGCTTACCCGACAATGAATTATTAAGAGCACCTGAAAACAGCAGATTTGCTTAAACCAATCTTCAGTAAACCAGGCTACATTTAAATCACTTTTCTTATGGCTAAAAACAAAATGGTGTCCATAGAGACCTTTAACTCTGCTTTGGCTCTTCACCAATTGACCATCTTTAATTTCCCATTCACACTTCTGCTTTCAGACTTGAACCCTTCTACCCAAGAGGCCTGTGACTCATGGAATCCCTTTGGGGATGCCATCTGATATCTCCACAATGCTTGGGGGTTCTCCTGCTCCAGGTGGCCAGCCAAAGACATGGCTTGGCTTGGCCTCCTACTCTTATAAACTGTTCCTTGGCAGAGTAGTTCATAAGTCTCTGCTGGCTACACTGGCCTTAGGAGGAGGCAGAGAAATACAATGCTGGAATAGTCACCAACTAAATTTGCCTCTTCTGTGAAATGCCTTCTCCAGACCTAGACTTGGAGCCAGAAACACACTTTCCCTCCATTGATTCTCTCCTTGGGTTGTTTCCACAAAACTAAGTCATTCTTCCCTTTGAAACTCCTTTAACAAAATCATATCCCCTACTGAATCTTGTCAGATTTGCTTTTTATGTCACTTTTAGCCCCTAAAGCAGCCACACATGAGGGACTCCTTTGGTTAAGGGTGATGACCAGGGCACCATAGTCTCACCTAGGGGTGAAACACAACAACTCTACTTTTTTTATTTTTTAATATCTTTATTTTATTTTTATGTGGTGCTGAGGATCAAACCCCGTGCTCCATGTGTGCTAGGCAAGCACGCTACCACTGCGCCATAACCCCAGCCCCACAACTCTACTTTTCAGGTGCCCCTGCAGAGAATCACAAGGACTACATGTTAAAGAGTAGAGATGAACTAAAATGCACAAGGTGTTAAAAGGAATGATAAAGATGCATCTATCTCACAATGTAAATGTGGTGACTGATGAGATCTTGTGCTAACATGTTTTGAAGGCATTTACCACAACACCATATAAAAGCAAGATGGGATTATGGTACCACCACCGTCTCCTATCATGCTGTCTTAGCATTTCTTATATGATTTTATTTAACTACAAGGGCTCGGCTACATATATACACTGATAATTCTCAAATCTTTATGTCCAGCCTAGCTCTCTGAGTTCTGGACCTATGTTTCTATCTACTTAAGAATATGACAGGAGCATTTCACCTATAACTGAGTTCACCCTCTGGGCACTCACATCCATTAGTGGCACAGCTGTCTGTCCTATCAGTCCCTCAAGCTATAACCTCAGACACTCTGACACCTCTGCTGCTTTGTCTCCCACATCTAATTCGTACATGATTCCCATTCATTCCACCTGAGACATTACTTTCTATATTTTGAAGTTGTTTTATGGGGTGTCCACATTATAACATCTTAATGGGTTGTTCCTTTTTTCATTTATGTGGTTTCCCTTTTTACCTCAATTATTTTTTCTTTTGCTTTTACTTCTGTTGTATCTGATAAAACTATCACTATGCCCTCTTTCTTTTGGTTCATGTTTTTGCTGCAGAATCATTACTTATCCTTTCCTTTTCAATCTTGTTTTGTCATTTTGTGGATTTTCTTCTAAGGGGAAACAAACTCACTCCTCAGTGTTCCAGTTCAAACTCTCATCATTTCTAACAAGCTCTATAGCAAGAGCTTCCCAGTGATCTCTGGGATACCCACCTCTTTCACTACACTCCATCTCCAAGTAAACATCCTGGAAAAGCAATCTGAATGTGTCACTTGAGTTTGTGTATAAATCTTGGATGAGGCTTCGCTTCCCACAAGATAAAGATTAGACTCCTCAGCATGACAAATAAGATCTTTCCTAATCTGCTCTGAGCCTGCTTTTCTAGCCGGGCTACCATGAATACCTGCTCCATTTTAGAAGAGCTGGGACACACCTTGCCTTTTGCACATCCTGTGCATTAGCACACTCTGTCTTTTTCCATGCCCCATGTCACTGCATGTCTTGTGCTCTTTACTCAGAATGATATCCCTGATTCCAATAGTCTCTTCTTGTCATTACCACCTAGCACACTTATATTACCATTTAGGACCACATGAAATTGTCACTTCTTTGGTGAAGCTTTGCTGGCTACTGTTGCCTCCTGGGTTCCCTGGAGAACTCTGCATCTGGTATGCATTTAAAACTCTGCTATTATAAGAATTTACATACCAGTTTATTTATTGCAAGGTCCCTTGCTCTCTTTGAATTATATCCTTAATCCTTGTTGCAAGGTAGGTGCTCAATAAATGTTGGCTTAATCTGGAGAAATAACTTCCAATTTAGCCAAAAGGAGAATGGAAGATGGTACTACTCTTGCCCCATTGTATAGACTACCCTCTCTAATCTATCATTAGAAGGACCTCCTTGGGGCATCTCTTATGACTCCAGGGCTCATTTCCACTTCCTGACTTGCCTGAAGGGCTGCTCCTTCTGGAGACATCTTCCTTCCTTCCCACTGGGTCAAACCATACTAGTGCTATGAAGCTGGCTTTATAGTCTTCCCCAGCCCATGGGCATTTAGATATGTGTAGACTGGCAGAGCCCTTACCATCTAGGCCACATGTTTCAACACTTACATGCAATCTTGCTGCAGTAGTCTGAACATATAGGAGGCTGCATGGTACATGCTTCTCCCAAGACCTTGGTCTGAAGATCTTGGCTGAGGACTGGGAAGGACATATCTAATCTAAGAACACATTCCTTACACACATCTACTTAAAACCCAATCATGCACAAGAGACAGGAGAAGAGGGACAAGAAGGGAGCTTATCAAGAAATACTCAAGAAATTGGGACTTAGTTGTACAAGATGTTACCACTGGAAGAAATCAGGCAGAGGTACAAGGTATTTCTTTATATTACTTCTTACAATTTCATGCAAACCTTTAATTTCTTAAAATTAAAACCTAAAGATAACATTCAAAAGAGAAAAAAAGAAAATGGGATTTGAAGGAAAAATCTAGAAAGAGTATGCCACAAGTCTTCAGTTGTGTGGAGATACTGATCAGTGAGTAAGAACACTAAAGAGAAGGTCCATAGATGAAACACTGGGGCCAACAGAAGGTGAAGGTAGAGTTCCTTCATTTAGAGACATAAACAAAATAGTTTCCTCTCTAGAATCAATTCAGTACTAGAAAATTTCAGTCCTTCTGGTCTATTTGTGCTGCAGTTCTTCTAGAGCTCTATTTGCAAGTGAGTTGGTGGTAGAAAGGCTATCCGGCAGATGAAGTGTCTCTCAGGCACTTGACTGCCCACACACAAGGACAGCTTGATTCTAGAAAGAGCGATTACGAGGCAGTTTTCGATACTTACCATGATCATTTCTATTTGAGTCATATCTATTTAAGTCAGGTGTTGGCTTCAAACAAATTTGCCTCGACACATGAAAGCTGATGCAAGCCTTGGGTAGAGTTGGTACCACTGATTCGTGGGTGACATCAAAGAGATTTTCCTAGAGAAGTGAAAACAACTGAGGTTTGCTGGAAACAACTATCAAACTGAAAACTATTCCGGGTCAACAACGACTTGGTTCAAAGGTCCTGGATTCCACTAGCAACTTTATAGCAGGTTGTTTTTGCAGTACAAGTGAAATAAATAAAATCATCTATTTTGGAGGAACCAGTGGCCATTCCAAATCAGAAATATTTCATAATGGTTCACGTTGCATCACCAGGGGAATGTGTAAATCCTAAAAGAAGAAAATAATTCATTCTGATGTCTAACCAATACAGCAAAAGTGCAGCATACTAATGTTGAAAATAGTCTATGTCATTAAAGATGTGTCTTATTCCTTTAAAGAGTAAGATGACTTAAATGACATGGATGACATACTTGCTTTGTGCCTGTTAACCATAGACCACAAGGATGTAGCATGTCTGATGTCACGCATCACATATAAATTCATGAGATGCAAACCATACTGATCATTACTTTTTGCTGGATACATGGGCTGGTTCCAATTTTTTGTTATTACCAACAGAGATGTCATTTGTATACTTAAGTATGTACAAGACATGTGGGCTTTGGGGGTTTATTCTCCTTGTGCCAAGAAAAATTGTGGCCTATGGTTCAGGCAGGAAGAGCTTCTGGGTCCTGAGAGTCCAAAGACAGATATGGTCACCAAGAAGAGAGAGAGGCAGAGCAGAAGGTGATAAACTGAAGGTCTGGCTGCGTGGTTGCCAGGGGAGGACCACAGGCAATGGACTCTCCCCTTACAAGCCAGAACGTGAATCTCTGTGACCTGAATGTTCTCTCAGCTTCTCATGATTTGACAATAAGCTACATGAAGTCTGAGGTAATGTCTCCACCATCTTTGCCCCAACCTCAGGCATGGAGACTTGAGCATGGAAAATCCTCTTTTAATTGTCTATGTCTTAGATGAATGGTCCTCCTCATAGGACCAAGCTTTTAATACAACCAAAGGCAGCTAAAGAACTCTTTAGAGCTCAATCAGAATCATAGAAGCTTCACAGGGGATTCTGGGTTGCGCTAATTTAGTAAGTGATCATTGTGAACCAGAGGCCACTGCAACTCTATAAAACTGGACATCCACCTATGCCAACGCTTCCTGATAAACAAGGAACCACACAAACAGCCCATTTATGGGAGGCTGCTTCATGAATTAATCATGGTTAATCAACCATTCTTTTTTTCCCCCACTCTTTTTATTGTTTTTTATTTTACAAGCTAGCTTTTTATATTGCTTCTTTTTAGTTATACATGAGGATTCATTTTGACATGGTTTTAAAAAGACATAGAATATAATTTGCTCAAATTCAGTCCCTAGTATTTCCCTTTCTCTCCTTTCCTCCCTCTCCCTGAGAAAACTGAGGGAGGAGGGAACTGAGGGGGATGGAGAAGGGACCAGATAAGGGAAGAATGGAGAATGAATCTAATCTAACTTTCATATATGTATATTCTACTTTTGTACTTCCAATGAGCCACAGTGATCAAAGGTGTCATGTTGTGCTTTAGAATGGAGCTAAGAACGCACATAGCTCTCATTTATTAACAAGCACCCGCAGAAGGGAGCCTGGTGTGCTGGGCCTGAGCTCTAGGATCCAAAGAAATCCCAGGGTGGAACCTGCCTGGAACAGGCTGGCAGAATAGCTCAGGAGCCCAGCATGGGCCAGAAGACTTGAAATATCAAACAGAATTTAGGTAGCTGTTTGATCTAGTACAGGAGCTGCCACAGAGTGTATATAAGTCATGCCCCAACCAACAGGACAAAATGCAGATATTATTGAAAAAGAAGGGAAGCATGAGATTGGTGGCCACTGAAGTGTCCCTTGCAGAGGAAGAAGAGCTAGGGCTGAGCTTTGAGGGAAGGGAGGGCAGACCCAGAAGGACAAGTACTATATGTTCTTGCTTATATGTGGAATTAAAAAACAAAAAAACAAAAAAACAAAGCCAACTTAAATGCAGAGTGGTGATTACTAAAGGTTGGGATGTGGGGGAAGAGGGTGGACAAAGGGAGACCATATTTGATTAGTACATGCTGTATCCGTGTGACATACCACACTGAACTCCATTAATGTGTGCAATTATTACCTGGTAATCAAAAGTTTAAAAACAGGAAGGATAAGAAGAAAGGAGGAGGAATAGAAGCCTATTTCTTATACTTTAAACAGCACTTAGTATCTGGTTCTGATTTGCTTTATATTTGGGGAGCCAACAAAATTTTAAGAGTGAGGGAAAGGGTCAATGGAGGGACACATGACAGAGGAACTGAGAGCATAACACAGGGTGAAAATACAAAATTGTGCAAGCCCAGTGGGTATCTCATCTTGGAGAGTTTCCTCATGAATAAACAGGTAAACGGAGACAGCAGTACAGACATAGAGAAAACTACATCAGAACTAGAAGTGGTCAACTATAAACAAGACTCAGAAAATTAAATTCTGGGAACAAAGGTCTCAAAAAATGCCTTTAGTATTAAGGGATATATAATACAGAATTAAGAATAAATGTTTGCCCATGAAAACACCCTATTCTTTAAAAACACACATACACACTTAAATGGTTCAAATATAAAAACCACACCTAAAATAGAAAATACCCAAGTCAAATTCTAGCTCATAAAATCTATCTAGTACATATAATAGTCTCATTTGCATACATGTGTAAATTTTTCTCCATTGAATCCAACAATATGCATCATTGCAAAATTAACATTCTTCGTGTTACCAGCCATGTGAAGGAATGAGAATACTTTTAGAAGTATTTCTGTTAATAGTGAAAAAAAATGGTTTTGTTTCCTGCAGGTGGTCTGGTTAAATACAAAGAATGAAAAATGAAACAAACTCTGAAATTTTTACATTAGAAAGATAGAGTTCTTTCTTTTTTCAGGGGAAGGGAGAAACCTTCCATTGCTCAGTATTACTTCCTCGGCACCTACAAACAATATTAGGTTTCTGATTTAAACAATCACCATCTCTGAGATAGGAGTTTTCACCCTTGCTCAAATCTAGAGTAAATAGTAGATGCTGAAGACATCTGCTCACATCTGTTTTCCAAAATCAGGAAATGCTCCTGAGCAAACACAGGTAATTCCCTGGCCAAGTCATAAGCATGAAAATAGATTAACAAGGTATTTTATACCCCTGAACATTAGAATTACAAGTCTGGGCTTACTTTGTATTTGAAATGAACATATGTGGCAATGAAATTTTTCCCCGTAGGGCACCAGTAACATATGCTCCAAAGTTTTGATACCAAGGGCAGTCTCAATGTCTGGCAGGAAGATCCTTGCCTCTGTAGTGAGAAGACCTCTGGTTCCAGTACTTACTCTTTCAGACATTGGCAATGATGTGTTACCCAGAGCAGTTATACCACAAAGAAACCAGGACAATATCATCTGCCTTTCTGGGCTCAGAATTCTTGGAAAATCAACAAGTGGTAAGGAGTCTGGGACATCCAGAGGAAGTCACATCCTAGCTTTTTCTACCAGCCTTCTTTTGGCTATAATATCACAAAACACATTTTCTGATTTCCTAGTCATCACTAAAGGCCCAGTCAAATGTATGCTCACTGCAAACATCCTCAAATTCATAGGCAGAAGAGGGACCTTGTTCTCTGGGTTTACATTCTACTCTGTTCCTATGTGATTTGTCACCTGCCTTGAACCACAGTCTTCTCTAACTGGACTGTAATGATCACAAATGTTTACAAAATAACCAGGAGATATATATATCTTGTGTGTATATATATATATCTTGTTTATATACTAAGGGCTCTGACAGGGCAGATAGTGAAAGAAAAATTCTCCACTGTTATCTTGAGCACCTGACCCTGGGCCTGGCATTAATAGGAGCTCAAGAAAAGAATAAATTATTAACCACATGCTTTCAAAGTGCAGAACTGTTATGGAAATGGAAGGGGGCATTTGCAACAATAAAACAAGAGAAAAATCTTGCTAACTAAAAATAAAGAACAAAGTCCTGTGCTTATGATGGTATCAGTAAACTAGCACTTTCATATACTGCTAGTAAGAGCACAAATGGTGCAACTCCAGAGCTGATCTGGCAATACCTAACAATACTGCTGTCAGGAGCATCAGCCATGCTGGGCATGGTAGCACACGCCTGTAATCCCAGCGTCTCGGGAGGCTGAGGCAGGAGGATTGTGAGTTCAAAGCTAGCCTCAGCAACTTAGCAAGGTCTTGTCTCAAGATAAAAAAAGTACAATATAGGGCTGGGGATATGGCTCAGTGGTTAAGCACCCCAGGTTCTATCCCTGGAACAACAACAACAAAAAAAAAAAAAATTAAGAAGCATTAGCGGTGCCAGGAGAGAACTGAGGTAGAGAGACATGCTGGGGAAATTCTGGCCTGGGAAAGAAGACTAGGCTTCCCACCACTCTGACCAGCTGTGAGATCTTGGCAAGTCCCTTCACATTCCCCAGCTTCAGGTTTTTTGTCCACACAATGATGGAGTCAGATGATAATCTTGCATTCTATGCACAGCAGGTTCTCAAAACAGAACAAGGAAAACAATATGGAAAGACTGTTACCAGGGTAGCCTCAGCTGGCAACAAGGTCCTCCACTCCCATTGCTGTAGCTTTGGAAGACGCATGGCACCCATCCGAGCAAATATGCACCTGGGAGGCTCAACCCGACTCCAAGGGATGACAGGCCCTTGGCTTGAGATCACCTTTTCCTGATCCCTATGGTGAACTCCTATTAATTCCAGTTCCATGAGACCTTAGGAGGTGGTCACACAAGTATGCATGACATAAACTGGATCCTTGCTCAGAAAGACATGATAAATACATGTCTACAACCCAAATCTTTTGAAGCTTTGTTCTGTCAACATAGCTATGAGATTTCCAGAAGGGCCTGTGGTGTGCTCAATTCCCTTAATTTATTTTTCCCTGAAGCATCATATCCTAGACCTACTGTTCAATAGCCT
This sequence comes from Geosciurus inauris, assembly GCA_004024805.1. Lineage (NCBI taxonomy): Eukaryota > Metazoa > Chordata > Mammalia > Rodentia > Sciuridae > Geosciurus > Geosciurus inauris. The sequence goes on from PVHX01003259.1 coordinate 131,392, forward strand.
ATCCCTTGAGAATACTAAAACTTTCTGATCTATGTCCTCAATTCCAGAAACCAAATTCAATATCCTCTCTATCTCGGTTGCCCTTGCAATAGAAGTAGACCTAAAGATTCTAAAAGCCCTTGAAAATTGATACAAAGTACCCTAGAGCTTTAAAACTCATTGACATATTTGTTGGAAATGACCCCAGGAAGCATCTACAGTGAAGTGCTCAATGCCTACCTTCCTGGCAGCAAGAATCCTGAACCTGCTACATGGATGTTAACGGCTCTAAAATCCTTCAATTTTGGATGGTACCCACCTTTCCACTTTCTGCCCAGCCCCAGACTAGAGATGCCTAAAGTATGTTAGAGGCTTGATTTTGAAGATTTCAGAAAATCAAGGGGGTCTAGCTCTTTCCTCTTCCACCCCTTGTTCTTCAACCATCATTTAGAGCCTCCTACCAGGTAGGGGATCAGCTCACTCCATCAACCCTTTACACTCTCCCCTCTCACCTCCATCCCTCCCCTATTTCCCTCCTAGGATCAGGGTTCAGCACAGCATGGACCTGTGGAAGAATAAAATCCATCTGTGAATCCCCTACCGGCTCCAAAAGTATCCCAGGCTCACTTCAGGCTGGGTGAATTCATGGTATCTTGAACTAAATTTAAAATTTCAGACAGAAGACTGCTGAACAAAGCTCTGAAACCTCTGGAACTCCGTATTTCTGTGGGCACGTCAGCTCAAATAACTTTTGGTGCCTTGGTTTCCCCACGTGTGTAGGAAGAGAGATTATTGATATGACTTTTAAAATAACAGTCATGGGGCTGGGATTGTAGCTCAGTGGTAGAGCGCTTGCCTTGCATGCGTGAGGCCCTGGGTTCGATCCTCAGCACCACATACAAAGCAATAAAATAAAGACATTGTGTCCATCTACAACTAAAAAAATATTAAAAAAATAAATAAATAAAAAATAAAATAAAATAAAATAACAGTCATGAATTACCTGTGATGTTAAAAATGAATACAATAAGATGGGCAATGTTTAACTATGTTATGCTTAAAACTACTATATAACCCTTAATAAATATGAAGTCTCATGGAAATAGTTATTATCAAGTTGAGGTAACAGTAGTGCCCAAAGAAAGTAATAGGATGTCTCTAAGTAAAAGCCACCACAAAACCCTTCCCTACCTCCTTCTTCCTTGTCTCTCTCTCTCTTTCCCCAACCCCTTCTTTTTCAAGGCAGAGTTTGCCATTATAGACAATATATCCAGGGAATAAGAAAGATTATGTAGTGTGTTACTGATGAAGAGACATAGTTTGCCCACAGCTCTGAGGTTTATGCAAACAGTGGTCTCTTTGTACCTGGGTAACAATCCCACCTGTTTCACTCTCCAGTTTTGGTTTCTGTGTGTAGAAGGTGGAGGTGGGACAGAAAAGAGCTGGAGCTGTCTCATTTCTAACACTCCAAGATTTTGTACCTTAATAGAACTAACAATGTGCAAAGATTTAAGGGCCACGGCCATAAGAGGTGTTCTACAAGATGGAATGTGAAGTAGCAAGGCAGGCCTGGTGGGTGAGAATAGGAAGGACTTCTATGCAATTTATTAAAATAAAGGAAACCTCAAGTCTCCTCTTTTGATTGAAGAGGAAGTCAATCAAGACTAGTTTGCACTTTAACTTGGCCATAGCTTGGCTATATTTTAAACAGCAATAATTATTATTGGATTAAAAAATACAGTAATTACTTTCAAAGAAATGTTGACCTAAAAAAAATGTTTTGCTATTGCTTCCAATAAAATCATGCTGCAACACAAATTTGAAAACCTTAGCAAAAAACTATGAGCTAAAACAACAGAAGGAAGTACGGCTCCCAGACCTAGAGGGATGTACTGAGGTTTGTTTACTACCTATGACTGGTTCTCTGATATGATTTATCATTTTATATCCTTATTTTATTTAGCTTGTTGTACACTAACCAAAATATGCCAGCTCTAATGGCTAAAGAAAATACATAAATTTAACATAAAATTATTATCTACTCTTGTACAATATGAATTTCACTAAAAACAGCTTGAACCAGGATTATTTCTTTCAGAACAAAGCACCCCTCCCTTTCCAACACCCCACCCTAAAATAGAAAAACACACACACATCACAACAACATATGCATTATTTTCTAAAAAGAGGCAACTCAGGCTGTGTCAAGGCTAACAAACAGAAATAGATTTACTCCTGGCCAACGGCTCAAACCGTCCATCAGGGTAAAATTAAATGTTTTTGGAATTAGTGTACAAGCAGACACACCCTGCTTACCCAAAACCCTAAACATGACAATCTCCACACTGACAGTCTTCATCCCAGAGTAGCCCTGGAAAATTACCAGGGACAATTTACCTTCCACTGTCTTTTACTCCTGAATGCAAATGGTAGATTCTTGAGCTTACATTGGGGTCGGGGGAGCAAGGAATGATAGGCTTTAATTCTTATGGATTCTAAAACCAGAAATAATTTTGAAAGAATGACAATAGATTTTATTTTATTTCTTTACTTTTGTTCCTGTGGTGTTGGGGATTGAACAGAGGGCCTTGGGCATGTTAGGCAAGCACCCCATCACTGAGATACATCTGAGTCTTGATAATGGATTATAAAACCCAGAGGGAAATAGAGCCTCAGTTTAATTTTTGACATTTAACAAAGAAAGCTAAACTAGCAATGCATCAGGAGCACAATCATAAAAAGAACACACCTTTCCACCAGGCTGTAGGCAGAGCATAAACATAAATTTGGACTAAGTCCAAAATAATACTAGCAATCACAGGAGCACACTTGTGTCAGAAAGAGTACAGATGCCTTCATTAATGTCATATGCAATCCCACAGAATGCAAATGTGTGCACAGGCTCTCACAGAACACACACATGGTTCTCTCTTACCTCCAACATGGGCCTGGCACTATCGTGGACAGACAGAATGTGTGTCACCTTGTTCTTGCTCAATTGCTCTGCATCTCTTGCATCTGTCATCCAAAAAAGGGGATGGACAATTTAATATTCTCTGCAAATTAATTACAACACAACTTGCACATTTCTTTCTTGAAATTTCATAACTGACCCTACTCAGAATAATCAGATGTGGGGAATTTAGAGCTACTACTTTATGCATCCTGCCTAAATTTATTTCTGACTGGCATATCTTTTGATTCAAAGTGTTGCTCTAAAACTTGAAATGTACTTAAATTAATAAACATGATGATCATGATGGCTGTTGTTCAAAAGAAGTGACTTTATAAGGTCATTTTATAGTCAGCATGCATAAGCCATAGATTCTTATGTCAGTCTTTTTACATGAGACACATAACATAGATGTTTGAAATATTTAAAAGCCCAATTACCTCTTAAGGTTAGTAATCTAAGTTGAAACTAAAACTAAAGATCACTTACAAGACAGAAGAAACTGACAGGTATTTCTTGACACTGACATCAAAAGCAAGGAAAAATCTAGACTGAGATAAGACTGTGAATTACACATCTATATTCACTTCTAAGCAAAAGGAAAAATGGAACATATTTTAGAAATTCCAAACAGAATTGTCTACCAGTTATCAGCGGTTATTAAATCTTCTGCATATGAAACTAAAGGGACACCAAAATTATATTCCCTTCTAATACTACTACCTATAGAAAAAAACAAATGACATGATCTGCTAAATTAAAACCCTCTGCTAGTCTACAAAATGGGGGGCCAGCAAAGGAGGAGGAAAGAAGTCAGCTTTCTTGAGCCGTTGGCCTGGCCACACTCTTCAAAAGATACAGGGTAAAAAGGATCTAAAGGCAAATGCTTTATTATTACATTTCTGGAGAACATTTCACAGCATGGGGAAATGCTCAGGATATAATGTTAAGCCAGGGGAAAAATCAAGAATCAAACTATAAATAAAGTATACCAAATTTGTAATATCCAATTTGTAAAAACATGTAAAGATAAACACACACATGGTGATGGACTGATATACAGATTTATTAAGAGATGGACTTTACAAGTTTTGTTTTTCTTCTGTATCGTGTGTGTGTATTCTGCACAAGTGGTTCTAAGAGTTCAACATGCCCCAAACTATTGGGAGACTTGTTAGAAAGGCAGGTTTCTGGGATCCAAATTAGTTCCAGGTCTACAGTGGAACTAAGGAATTTACATTTCTAATAAGCCTTGCGGATGGAGCAGAAATTTAAGAGACACTCTTCCAAATATTCAGCAATGTCAGGAAAAAAGTCTTTAAAAGTAATAGTACAATATTGGTCTTATTTTAGGGATTTCTTCATTGCTCCAACTATCTTGAGCTTCAAATTTCCATATGCACAGTAGCTGTTTCCATCACACACATGTGGGCTAAATCCTAGTCCCCAGCTACTACCATAGTTTGGATATTAGCCAGATTAGTTTTAAATCAGGCAGTACTATACAGTTTGTATCTGGAAGGTTCCCCAAATAACCTATGTGTTAAAGGATTGGTCCTCAGCTTGGTGCTACCTGAAGGTAATGGAACCTTTGGGAGGTGGAGCCTAGTAGGACGTTTTAGTTTGCTGGGGTTGTGCCATTGAAAGCAACTGGTAAGACACTAGGCTCTTCCTCTCTTTAGTTTTCTTCCCAGCTGCCATAAAATCAGCAGCTTCCTGTACCATGCATTCCCACCACAATGTGTTACTTTACCATAAGCCTGAAAGCAATGGGTCAACCAACCATGAACTAAAACTTCCAAAAGAGTGAGCCAAAACAAACCTTTCCTTTTGTAAGTTGACTGCCTATAGTATTTGTTACAGTAACAGAAAGCTGACTAACATGGGCAGAAACCCACAGGCAGCTGGCTCCTACATTCATACTAAAATGCATTTTTCCAATTATTACCAATATGTGTGTTTTTAGACAAGTAATAAAACTAGATAAATGGGAGCTTTTGGAGCCAACAGACAATGTAGCCAAATGGGAACAGCCTAATGGAGCAGGCTCATGATTGTCTCCTCTAGGGTTCTCCCAGATTCTAATTCTCCCAGCATTTGAATCTTAACAACCAATATTTGTTTAAATGTATGACTGGCCCACCATATCCATAGGTTTCACATTCTGCAGATTCAACCAATATCAGTTAAAAAATATTTGAAAAAAATTGCATCATACTGAGTAAATATAGACTTTTGTCATTATTCCCTAAACAATACATGTAACAACTATTTGTATAGCATTTATACTGTACTAGGTATCATAGATAATCTAGAAATGATATAAAATATACAAGAGGATGTGTTTAGGTTATATGCAAATGCTATGGAATTTTATATAAGGATTGTAAGCATCCACAAATTTTGGTATCCATGGGGGATCCTGGAACGAATCCTCAGAAGATATGAAGTGAAGAATTAGGCTTTTTACTTTTTACAACAGCTTTTTGGAAATATACTTCACATGCCATAAAAATTCACCCTTTTAAAAGTATACAATTTGATGATTTTTAGTACATTCACAGAGTTGTGTAACCAACACCATAATATAATCTCATAATAATCTAATCTCATAATCTAAATATAATTTTATAATATAGATTAAGATTTTTTAAAAGGTGGCTGCCTGCTGTATCTCACACAGTGCTGTCTGCACAGATGCACTACTTTGGGATTACCCTTTCCCATAGGCAGAGGCTCCATCCACAAACTTGAGAGTGGATAAAGGCCTTCATCAACACTGCTAGAGGATGACAATGGACTTTGCATTCTCTTTTTCACATTTATCTTTTGACTGATACATACAAACATACAAATTGTACATATGAACAGGGTGTCATTTGATCTTTTGATGCATGTATCTACTGTAGTGTTTAAATTAAACATATTTACTCAAACAAACATCTATCACTTTTTATGATGAAAACTTTCAAAATCCTTTTTTCTAACTTTTTGAAAGGTATGTTATATTAGCATTACCAACAGTCACCTGGCTATTTGATAGCACACCAGAACTTCTTGCTCCTATCTAACTGTAACTTAGTGTCCATTCACCAACATTTCCCTATCCCTCCTCCCAGGATCTTGTCTCCTTACTGACATCAAATCATTGATTGCTCTGAGTGGCAACCTATGGCCATAAGGTGGGCCATGAACATAGCTGTGAGGCTCAAAGTAGAGCCATTAGTGTGCATCAGCCTGCATATGCACAAGCATGTAAGTTTCCAGCCAGCCCTCCAACTGACAGCATGGCATCATCTGGGTTGTATCAGAAATGTGGATTTCCAGGCCCATCTCAGACCTACTCTGTGATTAAAATTTGCACTTTAGTAATAACCCCAGTTCCTGTGTGCCTTGCACACTGAGCCCTGGAGTAAGTGACCTTTAACCTGTTGGATGAGAACACCTGTCTATATCCACATGGCCCACTTTCAACAAGCACAAAGAATGAACGGGTTAATTCATAGCACTATGGAGATGCAGCACTACCTTTCTTTCCTGCTTCTTGCCAATGCACTGAACTATCATTCATTTTATTTTTTTGAGGGACAGGAGATCTAACCTAGGGCTTCACACTCACTGGGTGAGTGCTCTACCACTGAGCTAAACCATACTCTTTATTCCTTTGTTTTAGATAAGCTTCAAGCCTGGTATTTAATAAGTATTTGGTGAACTACTGAGTGAATACAATACAACCACATTCTAATAAGAATAACTGAAGGCACCGGCAAAAGATCAAGCATTTGAATAGGGAGAGGGGTGCTTAGAATAAGACTCTTACTAGGTGAAACCACAAAGCAAGAATCCAAGAACTGTAAGGGATTCCTGTGTCATTGAATACTTACAATACAGGTATTGATTTTAATATAAAAAGAGTTTCAAACATTTTCTTAATGCTGTGCATGGCATATCCCTCTCAAAGAAGATAGCTTTCTATGAGTCATGTTAAAACTCTCATATACTTTTGACAGAAGTACTAACTTTGGTCTGTATTTATTTAAAATTTTCAATTGCAAACATACCTAGTGCTTCTAAGCACTTATCCTAAACTGTGATCTCAAACCTAAAGGTGGCTCCCACAAAAGCAGTTAATAATAGCTCACTAAATAACTCTCTAAAGATATCTGCTCAGTTAATGTATCCCAGCAGGCACTAGCCTGGCTACCACGAAGTACTCACTGTTTCAGAACTACTGAGCTTACTAATTTAGGAACTCCAGCACTATTTTTAACATGTTCTAGTAGTAATTAGCAGCTGTCAGCTCCCTGTGCTTGATTCTCTTTAAGGCCAATTAGGGGTACTAGGGACCTACATCAGGGTAGAAAGGGAAATAAACATTATTCAGAAAAATTATAAACATCGCACTATCAACCTGAACCTGAACTCACCAACTTAAGCAGCAGCCAGAGAACAGGAGCGATTTTAACTCTGCTTATGTTCTGGCTTGCCGGGGGAAGGAGGAGAATTGGCCTCCTATGATCAGATATGGCTCCTTCCAGCCCAGGTGTGGACTTGTCCTGATTTTCCAAGGTTCATCCGTCCTATTAAATGCACCTGATCTCAGTGCCAAGGACCCAGTGTTTTCACTTACCCAAATTCAAAATGTCACACAGCAGAAGGCCCAGTACCCTCCCTAGAAGCCCACCATCTGCTTTGTTCTGTGGATGAGTGAAAAATAATCAATGTTTGATTGCAAATCAATAAATACTGAACAATTAGCAAAGAAATGTGTGGGAGGTCAACACCAGTGAGAGTAATCTGCCAGCAATAAAATTGCCACTCATGTTTCCCAGATGATTTTTGAAAAAAAATAGGCTTCTGAAATTTATTATCAATAGCTCGAAAATAAAAGCAACAAAGGATTTAAATAAGCTGCTATATGTGCCTGTTGCTCCCTATTTTTTGATAATAATATTCCAGGAAGGGTAGAATTAAGAGGAGGATCTGAGGTCAAGTTGGCACCTACACAGCCCCCACACCACTCAGTGAGCCTTGGCCAAGGAATCAGGACAGGGGTGCAAATGATGGCTATTTCCAGAACAGGTGTGTATAGACAGAGTTTATACTTTGCCTGACAGTCATATTATGAGAAGTCTAAAACTGATCTTTTAAAAAGTGAACTCACTTTTTATGTAAAAAATACAATGGTCCATCAACAGATGAATGGAAAATAAAATGTGGAATGAAATATTATTTATTCTTTTAAAAGAGGAAAATTCTGACACTTTCTATCATGTGTGTGGATTCAGGACATTATCATACAGTAGTAATGAAAAAAGCCAGTCATAGGGCTACTGCTTGATTAACATTGATAAGGACTGGGGATGGGAAATAGGGAATTCATGTTTAATGGGTGCAGAGTTTCAACTTGGGACGAGAAGAAAGTTTTGGAAATGGAGAGTCATGATGGTTACACAACCAACCATGTGAATGTACTTAATGCCCCTGACTTGTACACTTAGAAACTGTTAAGATGGACAATTTTATGTCATATAGATTTTACCTCAATAATTAAAAAGAGAACTCACCTTTGAAGTTGCCAATGTACAGGCCAGGCAGGATCTAGAAGAGAGACACAAGAAATGAGTGTTGTAGACCCCAAGAAGACAGTGTTGTATAGAGGTGGAGCCCTCACCTGCACTGTGAGGCCTAGTCCAGCCTGGTATATCACCTGCCACAGTCACTTCCTAGAAACTCCCCTGACAGAGGGCATAGGGGCCCCCATACTCTCATCTCCAGGTTCCAGACTGCCCATAGCCACTAGGAAACCTGCTCAAAGGACGTGGTGATGGCTGCACATGTGTGTCCATCAACTCACTAAGCTTAGGACCCAAACTGTATGCTGTCTTCCCTCGAGGGTTGGGGCATTCTGTGAGTCCACTTGCCTTCCACCCTCCTGCCTATCTTTTCCTCCATTGTGCTTCTCTGAAGGCCCTGGCAAACCCTGTACTCTGCTGCCCAAAGCCTTTGCAGCACGTGTTGTGCCCACTGCCAGGCAGCTGTGGACTTACTCTGGGGAGGTCTGTCCTGAACCCCAAGTCTGGAGGGTGACATTGTGTCAATGCCCATAGTGCTCTGTGTCCCCTACTCAGTGATGCTGTGGCAGGGCATGTCAAGGCCTATCCCTCTGCTGCACTGGAAAACCCCTTGAGTAGCAAACATACCCTATCACTGAAAGCTACAGCCCCAGCTCCTGGACCATAAGATTACCATTCAATAAAGAACTGATAACTGAACAGATAAACTAAATATACTTAGGCTGATAAGGATATACATTTGCTCAAAATTCTTATCTTGCCAGCCCTTTGCATGGACACTGTTCTGGAATCTAAACATACATCCGGGATATCACTGCTATGAATTCCAAGTGCATGAAGCTCACTGATTTTGCAAATGCCCAGATGCTCAGGCCATATCCTCCTGTCAGCACCCACCCCTGACAGCTCAGGCCTCTCATGGTCCCTATTTTCATCCACTTCCACTGACAAAGCCAAGAGTAGCCTGTGGTCATGTTCCTCACGTGCACTGATTTCGTCAGGCATCTTCTTGACTGCTGGATGCCTTGCTACAAACCCATGACAAGGATCAAGTCACTGTAGGGGGTCTCCTGTGGCACCTGGCAGAGCCATGGGATAGCTTCTGTGCAGCCAGAGAGGTCAGAGAACCAACCAACCAAACTGAAACACTTCTGGGAATAAAAGGAGGCACTGTGATTACTCTGGGACAACAGGCAGAACCCAGAAGAGACCTGGGCAGGAGGCAGAGTAATCACCCTGGTTGACTCAATACTCAGGGATATAAAAGAGTGTCCCATGGGTTCTTAAGGTCAGTCATGTCCTTGACTGAGGTCACAACAGGAGACAGGCCGGGTTAGCTCTGTAGCTAAGAACTATGAAACAATATTTCAGAGGAAAACATTAGTTCCATTGCCAAGGAGCTAAACACTTGACAGGTCTTTCTTGAAGCAGTCTTTAGGATTCTCCTGGGAGGAAGGGTGGAATAGGTTTTTCATCATGCCTGCTTTAAAACATAAGAACAATGCAAGTTCGTCTTGGAGATGGACCAAGCTGATGTTCTCTGGCAGATCTTGGAGACCCAGAGCTCTTCCACATGTGACCTTCAATTACCCTGGGCCTCTCCTATCTTTATTAGGATGTGATATTAGATACTAAAGGGCATAACAAGACTCTTTTGGCTGATGGTGACAAGAACTCCCTATGACCAAACTTTAGTCAGGCTCCTTTGAGCCCTTTTCTCCATTAGACCTTGTCCTTGGCCCATGGAGTCCACCCATGACCTCTACCAAGCTCCTTTTCCTCCACCCTTGATATCTGATCAGGTTTCTTTTAGAAATTTTCCATCTACTTCCTTGCCCTGCTCCTTGGCTTTAAATCCCCACTTGCCTTCTTGTATTGCAAGTTGAGTTCAATCTCTCCCCTTGTTGCAATAGTCCTAAATAAAGTCCTCCCTGCCCTTTTTAACAAGGGTCAGAATAATTTTTCTTTCTAAATGTGATTGCAAATGGCTCCATCTTCATGCAGTTGACAGTTATAAGCATGTTTGCATGCCCAATGTTACAGAATGTTATCACAATAGCTAGCCAGGGGGTCAAGTGTTTATTAGTTCCTGTTACGGCACTTGGGATTCAGGTCTGACTAAAAGATAAACAGCCCTGTCCTCAAGGAGCTTATCATACAGGGAAGGTAGAGGTGATCTGATCATTTTGGGAGCACAGAGGACTTTCAGGAGGCAGTAACACTCAGGGTATCTGCAGTCCAAGAGGAGTAGGCCAGGAGAGAAGAAGGGACTAGTAGGGGAGCAGTGGAATAGCCTGAAGGAGGAAGTCTATTCTCTACAGGAGAGAATGGCTGGACAGCAGGGAGGGTTGGTCCTATGCTGTTGACACTGTGGCCACTGGACATTTTCAGGGTTCTAGTTTAAATGCCATGAAATGAAATACCACTAAGATGTTTAAGATGGATGAAACTGTTAGAAAGAAGATCTTAAGTGTTTTTACTCAATATATCTTGGAAATGTTGTGCAAAAAGAAAAAGGGGGGGAGGAGAAAGTAAAATCATGTGCATAGTACATGCTTTTACTACCATGCTCACCTCTGTGCAGGAGATCCTGGAGGGTCAGAGGTCTGGGAAGCCAATTTTTGCATTTTTCTTTAAAATTGCCCATAGGGTTTAGATGCTCTAATCATGTGCATGCATTACTTCAGTTTATCCTTTGTTTTTGTGGTGGGCAAGAGGGATTCTTGGGGGGAAATATGGCACATTTTTGCTTTGCTTTTTTTCTTTGTACTTCTGCTACCTTCTCTACTAAACATAACTCATACATTTTATATTATTTTTTAAATAAAATAAAAGAAGCCAGGAGATTAGATCATCTCTGTGCTTGAATGTTCTAGAGCCAACACTTCATAACTCCTAAATCCAACCATGGGAACTCAGCTCTAGTCCTCATCTTCAACTCCTGCTGGACTCTCTCAAACAGCTTATTATTTTCCCACTCCCATTATCAATTTCCCTGCCCCTTGACTGTGCCACCTTCTTGGAATCATCATGAATGAAAAGCCTGGGTCACCATGGACCCTCTGTATTGCTTCTCAGTTTCCTTCTGGTGGGTGAAGAAGACCTCACTTCCCTCTCTCTTCAGCCCAAATCCAGAACTCTAATTTATACATGGACTATAGCAGTGGCCATTGAACTTATTCTCTGTCACATAGAATTAATTTTTGAAAGTCATATTCTTACTGGGTTATCTTCCAGATGAAAATGTTCAGTGACAACTCCTCTGCTAAGAAAATGAAAGGCAAACATTGCAACTAAAAATTCAACATGGTTTCCATAGTGTGTTAAGTCAGTTTTCCATTATGGTGACAAAACACCTGGGATAAACAACCTAAAAGGAGGGAAGAGTTATTTTGGCTCATGGTTTCAGAGGTTTCAATTCATGGTCACTTGGCCCCATTGCTTTGGTCCTGTGATGGCGCAGTACCTCATGGTGAGGAGCAACTGGTGGTGGAGGACTCTTTACCTTGTGGTGGCCATTAAGGGAAAAGACAGAAAGGAATGGGCCATGATCCCCAAATTCCTTTCCAAGACACACTTGACTTCCCTCCAATATTGCCCTCCTCCTAAAGGTTCCACCACGTCCCCAACAGCTCCATAGGTGGCAACCAGGCCTAGCATGTAGGCTTTTAAGATCTGAGCCATAAAACACGGGGTGGTTCTAAACCACCTCTGAAATTCCCCTTCTTTGCAATCTATGGCCAAGCCAGGTAATCCTCATTTTTCCAATACCCTTGTCCCATCTTGCTCCCAATATTTTTCCTAATCAGAGAAGAGGTCCTCATTGTTTAGGGTCCCTCATCCCTTGAGTATGCTCAAAAAATTACAAAGCCTGTAAAGTACATTTACTTTCTTTTATTGGTTTCTCAGTCTTTGAAGCCCTTTCCTGTTTGGTGAACCCTCCTCCCCACGTTCGCTCAGCAAGCTTGGTGGGAAGCAAAACCTCTTACTACAGAGGCTTTAAAGAACGAGACACCTGCTTATATAATACTTTGCAGCTCTGATATGGACATACGATCTGCGTGTAGACCATAAAAGACCTGTTGCAAACCATAATCTGGGGACAACTCAGAGTATCCTCTTTGGCAGCAGAAGGTGTGGGCTGGTGGCACACCCAGCACCCTTTGGCTATAGCATGGGCATTTTGGGAAGCCCCAGAAATGCTCTCATCTGACCACTTACAGGATCTGCTCTAGGAAGGGAAGCCTCTACGTCTGCTTCTCCAGACATCTTAACCATCTGCCCTGTTCTACCTAAGGCAGCTGCATTTGGAACCTGCTGCTTACAACCAAGTCCCTGATGTGGACTTTCAATCCAGAAAAATGGCACAAATGTAGAAAAGCAAGCCAAAACCTTGAGGTGAGTCACAGGCACAGCACAGTTATTCCCATCCTACCTTTGCTAATAAATGCATACAAGGAATAGCTCAAGTGGCACTCCAGGATACTGCGTATCACAAGGATAGCAGATTCCATCCTCCTCTGGACTTCACTCAAGTCTCGTTTAACATTTACTTTTCTTCAACAAATTATTTGTTCCTCTTTTAATGCAGCACCTTTGCTCAACTTCCCAGTACCTCCCCTCTGAATTACTTCAACAACCTCCCTAGTGATCTGCTTTCTCTTGGACCTGTCCTTCCAGAGGATTTCTCAAATTGTCTTTATGGTGCAAAGTTGGTTGTGTGACTTCAGCTTTTTTAAACCCTCTTATGGCCCTGGGTAGCTTTCAGCATGAAACAGAAATTCTATACCTTGGCAGCAGTGAGAGCTTTCAGGATTAAGCACACATTTGTCTTTAGCCTCAGCCCCACCCCTAGTGCCTTCTCCAGTCTAACCCACATCTGAAGAGGTGACCATGGTACAGGCTGGGGCCCCAAATACTAGCATTCAGTTTTATGGGAAATAACCCAATTTTTGAAAAAGAACAAGTTTTTAAAAATAACTTACATAGTGTGGTAGACCAAAAAAAAAAAAAAAAAATCCATGTCTATGAGCTGGTGATGGGCCATGACCATCTATCTACCCTCTGGTCTCTATCTGCTGCCAGCATCATACGTGTAAATACAGTAGTCACTCATTTATGGCTGAAGGACTGGTTCCAGGATACCCCAAGGGTGACAAAATTGGGTCCCTTATATAAAATGGTATAGTATCTGCATATAACCTATGCACATCCTCCTATATACCTTTATATCATTTCTAGATTACTTACAATGTCTAACACAATGTAAATGCTATGTAAACAGTTGTTATGCTGTATTGTTTAGGGAATAGAGCTAAAAAAAAACTCTATACATATATAGTACAGAAGCAACCTTCACAGGCCTAACCACATAGTACAAGAGGTGAGGAGAACAAGGCTCAAACAAAGGTCTGTGACATGGCAGGAGGCTATAGCACACTATGTCTACACATTGCTTCACCTGTAAGAATTCAATATGTACTCATCATACAGCAAATTCAAGTTTTGCTTTTTTGGAACTTTCTGGAATTTCTTTTTCAAATTTTTTTCAATCTGTGGTTAGTTGAATATGTGGATGTAGAACCCACAGGAAATAGGAGTTGACTGTATTTTTTCTAAACATGATTGGTTCTCTGTTGTACAGATTCTCCAGTAAATGCTTCTTGAATGAATGAATGAACAAATAAACAATATCGAGAGGGTAGGAGAAGATGAAGTAAGGAAAAGAAGGAACATAGAACATGATAGCTGATAAAGCCTGATGCAGGCTTAGTCAGAGAGATCAAATGTTGCCTGTCTCTGCCCTGGGTGGGTTTACAGGTGGGAAACAGTGACCAGCAACATCAGTGGCACTGGGGATGGTATGGGAGCAGAAAAGGGACCCAAAGGAGTGCTGGAGCAGAGTATCAGCAGACAGAAAGTCTGGAGAGAAGAAGCAACTAACTAAAAATAATCTAAAATGGGTATTTTGCATGCATTTAAAATAATTTCAAGTAATACGAAGAGAAGACAGAGTTGTGTTGGTCAACTTTTAATTCATTTTTTTCAGATCACAAGAGTGACCTAGAATTTCAAGGGCTAAGAAAGTATGTGAATTGTTCAACTCTATTTCTGCAGTCAGATTCTAGTTCTTCTCCATACAGAATTACAAAACAAGATCAGGGAAGGGTGGCTGCCAGCAGACTAAATAAAAAGTTCATCAACAGTTAAACTTCTACATCAGTCAGCTTCATAATTCGAGCTTGAAACTCAAAAAATGTAAGCCTTTCTTTTCTTGATGTTGTTATGTTGCTGGTAATCCCTGAGTACAGAGAATAAGAAATGGGGGGGGGGGGGGCGGTTCCAAGATGGCGGCCTAGACGGACGCTGTGGTCAGTCTCTCCAGAGCCAGAGGTTGAAGTTGTGGAAATACCATCTCCCAGCCAGCTTCTGGATATCATCATACAGCTACCCGGGCAGGAATTTCACTTGTGCAGGTAAGCAGGGCCACCAGCCAGCAGCCATAGCCACAAGCAGAGTGACTTCAGCAGCAAGCAGCGGCGTGGCTCAGCCGCAGCGGCTCAGCCCAGGGCTCGCCCCGGGCGGGGCCTGCTTCTACAGGGGTACCTGGCTCCAACGCCCACCCAACCAGGCAGGGCCCCTAGCAGTTGCTCCCATGGACACACGGCCCCAGCCGCTAGCCACTTGGGAGCCCAAATTCAGGGTAAGAGTCGCTCCAGAGACCCCAGTGGAGACAGCCCGCCGTACTTCCGCTCCAGAGCTCCGGTGCACCGCCAGGAGCGACAGAGGGCCCAGATCCGCCCGCAGAAACCTCCACGGGTATCCAGCAAGAGGGAGACCAGGAACTGCCACCTCGAGCCACTGAGGAGCCCAAACTCAGGGTAAGAGTCCCCCCAGACACCCTAGCGAGAGGCAGCCCCACCCAAGGGCAGCCTGGGCCCGCCCCAGTTCTGCTCCAGAGTTCCTGGGGACCGGCAGGAGCTGCAGAGGGCCTTGATCCGCCCGCAGGAACTTCCACGGTTGTCCAGCCAAAAGGAGACCAGGGTTAGCTACCTCTAGCCACTGGGGAGCCCAAAATCAGGGCAGGAGTAGCTCCAGAGACACCAGCGCGAGGCAGCCCCATCCAAGGGCAGCCTGGGTCTGCCCCAGTTCCACTCCTGAGTTCCC